>CM066036.1:143077-206070 GCA_033557465.1 Ichthyophis bannanicus | reverse complement strand
TGCGGTTGCATTGTCGGAAAACACCTGAATGGCTTTTTCCTCGGAGACACGGATGAAACTCTTGAAGTGCCCACGTTATCGCCCACAACTCTAGTCTGTTGATTGACCAGCCCTTCTCCAGGTCGGTCTACTGCCCCTGTGCGTACTGCCCTTCGAAACTGCTCCCCAGCCTGCGAGACTGGAGTCCGTCGTCAGAGGTAACTAACAGGGTGCTTCTAATGGCATTCCCTTCTACAGAATATTGCGGTCTTAGCCAATCCCCTGAAAGTGCATGACGAGGTATATGGCAGACGGCAGACAGCGGTAATCTCTGAGACACAGGATCATACTGGTGTGACCAAACCGACGGAGAGTAATGCTCTCTGCAACGGTAGCCGTGGGCTATTGCCTATGCCAGACTTGCTCGAGTTTAGTGTTGCAAAAATGGTCCCGAGCAACTGCTATGATAATGCCACGCCGAAGGATTCCTTCGGTCCAAAAAATATTTGCAGACTAAGCTGTCTCAATCCCTTGGCTTGTCGCTGAGGAAAAGGAAAAAGACTGTTCCGACCCTGGATATCAAATCGAGCCCCCAGGTACTCCATTACTCTGCGATGGAGTCGAGTTGTTTTTTGACATATTGACTACCCCAACTGAGAATCTCAAGAAAAGATACCACTACGGCTGTAGCCAACTCACTCTCGGTTCTGGATTTTGCTCGAATTCAACCAGTCGTCTAGATAAGGGTGCCACACCCAGGCCCGTCCTTTCGCAATGCTGCCGCTACAAACCACCATCACTTTCGTGAAAGTCCTGGGTTCCGCCGTAGCCAGTTCCAAACGGTTAATGCCTTGGAATTGAAAATGACCCCATAGGCACCTTGCAAATCTGAGGAAATTTCTGATGCTCCAGTTGAATGGGAATGTGTAGGTGTAAGCTTCCCGACAAATCCCAGAGAGAGACGTAAGAAACACTCTCCTTCTGCTTACTGCGACTAACGACCCGACCTTTAGGGTCTCCCATATTGGAATGAAATGCGATAGCCCCGGAGACATCGATTATTTACTCTTTTGAGATCCAAAATTGGCTCTGTAAAGGCCCCCCCCACCCCCCCCCACCTTCTTTCTTTGGTACGACAAAGTAATGGAGTAGTGTGACCGTGAACTGCACTGGTCTGGTGGAAATGGTTAACCTACCTCTTTTAGGTGTCAAGAGTCCTCTCTAAAGGTGTCTTGCACTGCCCTTGTATTTGTACCCATGCTCTGGCACGGAAGATTGCAACTTAAGACATTCGGTCACCGGATGCTGAAATTCTAGAAGCCATAACCCTCTCGGATGACCTCCAGCACCCACGGATCAGTATGTGATCTTGACCCCAGGTGGGTGTGTTAAAACGTCCCGTAACCCGACCTCCCAAGGGACGGGGTACATGCCCCATTTGGGTCTCCCCCTGGCTTATTGGCGAGCTTATTATACAATGACTCGAGGCAGAGGGGGGGACCAGCCGCAAAATAACCTCTGCCTGCCCTTCACCGAAAGAAGCCTCGATAATCCCTGCGTTCCTATAGGGGGGAAAAACGTCCCCCCCCCCCTCTCTGAAATTGAACGAACCTTGGGGAACAGAAACGACGAAACTCTCTCTGTTGACCCTTATTTATCGGAGCAGGCCGCCCCCTGCTTTTGTTTGTCTTCCGGCAGCCTACCACCCTTCGACTCTCCTAGATCCTTTACCAGCTTGTCCAAATCTTCTCCAAAAAGTAACCTTCCTCTGAAAGGAAGCTTACCTAGTCTCGCTTTGGAGGAGCCATCTGCCGCCCAATTGCGCAACCACAGATACCTTCGTGCCACTATTACTGACGCCATACTCTTAGATAATCCCCGAATGAGGTCATAATGAATATTGGCGAGAGAAGCCGCTCCGGACTCTAATCTGGACGCTTCTGTGGCCGTCTCCTCCATCTGTTCTCCCTGAATCCGCTGCGACCAGCGAAGTCAAGCTCTCGCTACCCATGCGTAACAAATAGAAGCTTGTATGGATAGAGCATTAACATCAAAAACACTGTTTCAACAAGGTGTCCAACTTCCTGTCTTGGACATCCTTGAAAGCGGCGCTCCCTTCTACCGGAATGGTAGTCTTCTTGGTCACCACCGAGACCGCTGCATCTACCTTTGGTGACTTAAACAATTCCCGATCCTGGTCAACCAATGGGTAAAGATGGGCCATAACTCTGGATCCTTTAAGACCGGCCTCGGGCATGTCCCATTCTTCTTGAATCATTTCCTTAACAACTCTGTGAACCGGAAAAAGCTTTTTGAGTCTTCCGAAACACTGCAATAACGGATCCTCTAAGGTGGAGTCTTCCGCTGGACCCGCCACTGGTATATTAAGCGCTTTAAGCGTCTCTGAAATGAGTGCCGGTAACTCCTCTCTCTGGAAAACGCGAACCACCCTAGCTTGATCCTCCTGTTCCGTGAGCTCTCCTTCCTCCAACTCGTTGTCCAACTCCAAATCTGGATCCACCTCCTCGGAGATGGGACCCTCCGAAACTACTGGACTGCTGTGGACGATCCTTCTGAGTCCTGGGCTTCTTCGATAGAACCCCTGTAACTCCTGAGGACAGCGGAAGTCCCTGGCCGCTTCTCCCCCAGTACTGCATCTGTGGGATTGGCTGAGAGCGTTCTCTGCGCTCCCCCAACCGCCTGCTGAATCAGAGTGACAAAGTCTGGGGAGAAAATTGCTGCTAAGCCAGAGCAGGGGAAGTCCCCGCCACTGGCTCTGGAAGTGACAAAGAGGGAGACCACTGACTCTGGCAGGGTCACCGGTGTTGCCCCTTTATGATTCTCTGCCGGGCCACTTCCAATGCTTGTTCCATTGAGGCCGCTTCTTGACTGCACGCCCTACAGACCCCTATCTCAGAGGGACTGCTCCCTTTCTAGCTCCACATACCAAGCACTGCGGCCTAGAAGGCATGCCGATTTAAGTGAATTCCCCCTTTACACTCAGCCAGCCCAAGTCTACTGATTGTGCTGTCGGTACTACAGCCCTGAACAATGAACAGGTGTCTTTCATAGAGGAAACATTATCGCAATTTTTTTTTAAATCAATGTAAAGACTTTACTTCTAAAAGGCAAGACAAATTATGTGGGAAAACCACTAAAACCGCCGACTTCCCGACGCACCAAAAGAGTCTGTACCCAAAACCGAATCAAACAAACTTTCCCGCGCTGCAGACACGCAGCTCGGCCTACAGTGCACTCTAAACGCGGCTTAAACCCAGATGTCCCGCTGTCTCTGGTAACGTCTCTCTGCTCCTCGCGATCGGGGCTCCCCCTTACCTTTCGGGCTCTCCCCCGCACTCAGCCAAAGACTGGCTTCAGCGGCGGGCGAGAGACCTTCAGAGAGGAACAGCAGCCGCCTTGAAACGCTTCGTTCATCGACGGACACCAGCGCGATCAGGAAAATTACTTCTGTTGCGCTCCTGTGCATAAGCCACCAGCTCCTCACCCATAAATGTGGGTTCGGGAGCTGGAGCCTTGTCTTTGCACCTGCCGGGATCCCCGATCCGAGCAGCTTACCGGCCACGGAAGAAGAGGAAGGAGGGGGGCCACCTTACAGTCTGCCTTAAAGCTACAGACAAGGATTACTTTACAACAGCTATCAAAAATAGACTATATAAATTACTGATTCCAGGTAAAATATTCTACACTGTCCTAAACTCTCCTTAATTGTCTCTCTAGTGAGCCTTGAACCTCTGGGCTCACCAGTCCTCCAGCTGCTTGGAGACTGAGGTAACTGCAGTGAGGAGGCGGAGCCTGTGGTTTTATACCAGTGTCATCAAAAGGATGACGTTTCTCAGTCTCCAAGCTACTGGAGGAGGAGCAAACCCAGAGGTTCGGGACTAAACTGGAGGGGACGATAAGGAAGATGCTTATTTTAAGCCTTTCCGCCTTATAAAATAGGCTTCCAGAGCCCATGTCAGCAGTATGCAAATTTTCCATAAGTTGGTGTAAATTTGTGCGTAAACATGCATATTTTTTTTAAATATATGTGTACATCATAACTCTGCCTCCATTCTGCCCAAACTATGCCCCCTGGCATCGGTGTAGTTTGCCTTCTTACTTTGGTGGGGCAAAGGGTAAGGAAGTCATACTGGCTGTAGGGGCAGGGGTGCCAATTCTCCATTAATGCCTGCAACATTTGGGGGGGGGCACTGCCCCCCCCCCATGCCTCACCCAAACTACTCCTATCAACCCCGGGAACATGTATGTACAGATTGCATAAGTACACACTGTCCACGAGTATGCTTTTTACATGTGTATGCAGTTGTGCAATTTTATAAAATAATTTGTTGGCATGTAAAATATTCTCTATATGCAATAAATCTTTATAGAATTACCCAGCTACAAGACTAATTATTATCAGACTTTTTTCATATGAGCTCGTATGACATAAGGGGTCTTTCCATAGCGTCCCTCCAGTACAGTCCATATTATTGGGTTTTCACCCCATTCCAGCAGATTGGAGACTGAGAATTCCAAGCTTTGATGATGTCATTCCATAAAGGGAACACATTGCTATCACCTAGCCAGTATTTTCAGTATCCAAGCAGGAAGGGGATGAGCCATTCATTACTAGGCTTTTCGTTTTGAGAATTCCAACCAGTTTAAAAAAAAATAAAGAGTGTTATTATTGTCATCAGGTTTTTATCTGGAGCCCTATCCTGCTGTCAATCGGCAGTGCAGAGGTCTGCCCCAGAGCTTGTGAATTTCTCAGGCTTGGTGTTTTCTGAGTAGCCCGATCCTGTTGAGTCGGGGAGTTGATCGGATCACAGGAAGGTTTCTGAAATCTGGTAGGTGAATTTCTCTAGCGACGCAGCTTAATGGCAGTTGAAGATCAGGCCTGATAATTTATTCAGCATTCTCCTCAACATTTCGCGAGGAGGCAGCTGTGGGGGACAGAACTTCTGGTTTTATTGTTTTACTTTCGGTTTCTTTTTGTTCTGTTGGATCACGTTTATTTTGAATCATGGCTTTGTTTCTGAGCCCTGAAATTGGCAGTAGTGATAAACTGATAAGTGAAGGGGTTTGTAAAGGAGCATGCTATCAGTCAGTATGTGCAGAGGGTGGGCTTCGGAGAGGCCGTTGGTCAGATTTAGGACTGTGCAGACCATGTGAGCAAGTAGATTCAGAGCAGGTCCAAGGTACAAAGGAGAAGTTTTTAAGGGAAACTCCTCTGATAGAAGAAACGTTGGCATCATCAAAGGGGAAGCAATTTTAAAAAGACTCTAACTGATTTAAAGGATAACGATTCAGACCCCTTTTCACCTGATTTTGTGCGCTTATTGCACAAGGCTTACTTATTTAAAAGGGAAACAAACAGCAGTTTCATCAAAGTTTATTCAAGACTTTTCAATTCTGGACATTTGGAACCACCAGTGTTATCTTTAAAGGGAGCCAAAGAAAGAGGTTTTCAGTTGGGACAGGAAGACTATGAAATTTTGGATGGAGGCAACCTGCGTTTCCTTATCCCTCCAGTCCAGTCCCGCACCTCTGGATAGTCGACTTCCTCTAGCAGCTTCGAGTCTGAGCATGTCATCTTTTGATGACATCAGTGTACTTATGCAGCTGGCTCCTCCTATCAGCCCCAGTAAGCTCAGTCTCAAAGCAACTGGAACAGGGTGATCCCAAGAAGGGGCTCACTGAAAGGACAAACTAAAGAGAGTTCAAACTAGCTATAACATTTTTGAGTTTCCTGTAATTTGGCTATTTACCCTCCTTCAGCAGTTTCAAGGAGTGAGGAGTTTAAGTGTGCCGATAATAAAGCCTGTTTGTAAAAAAAAAAAAAAAGCCTCAAAGAGTGATTGGGACAGCGTTGGGGGCAGGAGCTCTGTATTTCAGAAGAGAGGGGCTGATCCGGGCTTTTTAGTGGCTGATGCGGCTCTTTAACTCGTCATCGGGTTAAGAGCTGCTGGCGAGAACAAGGCCAGTCACTGTGCAGTACTGCAGGCAGGCTCCCGCCTCAGCACCAAAGCCATTGTGTCGGGTTCTGAGCGTGAAGTAGAGAGAGAAAAACACAGCGGTAATCAGTTAAAGCAGATGAGGCCGGTGGCAAAAACGCTCTCTCGGGTAAATTAGTAGGGGTTTGTTTTGCCCGTATGTGCTTGGTTTTGGCAGGGCACACTAAACCGTCTGAGTGAGTTCCACTGAGTGCAGGAGCACCATCTTTGGGCAACCAGCCTGCAGTATGAAACCAGGTGGGGGGAGGGGGGCTAGCTCAGACTCTGGGGCTTTGCCTCTGTGATTTTTTTTTTTTTATTGTTCTCTGGGAACAAGCAGGAATCAGTCCTCACATATGGATGACATTGGCGCCAACGGAGCCTGCGCGGAGCAAATCTCCAGATTTCAAAGAATGCCTTTGGGATTGCTACCATGCATGCGTGATCCCCCTTCCCGACTAAGGGTGCCATCTTGCTCAGCCTCCTTTTTTCCGCGGAGCCCACCAGACGTCGTCTGTTCATTTCCTGGAAAAAGTTGATTTTCTCGAGTGTTTTGCTCATCTCCGGGTCTTGCACCGGTACCATTTCCCGCCCCCGATCTTGGTGCCTCGGTATAGGGGTTGATTCCATTTACTTTAAGTTTTTATTTTTCTTTTGGGCGTCTTCATGCCCTTTTTCATCGCTGGCAGCCCGAATGGTCTTTGTCTTTGCTGGGGTTCTTTTTCCACCCCCATGGCTATCAGTGGTTTTAAAAAGTGTGATTGGTGTGGGAAGATTATGTCCCTAACCAACACACATTACTGCTGCCTCCGGTTCCTTGGCCCAGACCATGACCAGGCGGTCGGTGGCCTGTGTAGGAAAATGTCTTCCAAGGCCTTGAGGAGCCGCCAGCAGCAGCATGACAAACTTTTTTTACCGACTCCCCGATGTCTCCGAGAGCCAGGACCTCATCTGAGGCCTCGACACCTCGGCAGGAGCATTCCGAACCCGAGCGTCGTTCAGGGGTCCTCGGAGAGGGGGTCTCCCTCGAGGGAACCAAAGAGGACGAAGAAGCCCTAGAAGGCGGCATCCTTGGATGGCTCCGATTGGCCGAGATCCTCCCGGGCCTGGTTGAAGAGCCCTGGGCATCCACTCGAGCTGTCGGAGAGGGAGCGGCCAGCTAAGATTCCTCAGAAGGATCGAGTTGTGGATCGACTTCGGCAGGTAGACACAGTCCTCGTCGAGGATTCCCCTCCAGGGGAGCAGGCATCTGGTCTGAGTCCATCGGTGCCCACGCCAAGCTGTGGAGTCACCAGGACTGGAGTCCAGGATGGTGGCCTTGGAGTGCAGTGTAACTGCCTTCTTGGACCAGCAGCAGGCGCTGATGTCAGGCATGTCTGGTTCCTCCGCCCCGACCACCGGGCATTTGACATCGAAGACGTCCCCGGAGGCTGAGCCGATCCCTCGAGGCCATGCAGGCCTGAGTAGATCCTCGGCTGAGGTCGCACTTGGTCTCCCGCTCGTCGGGGCCACGAGGTCGTCACCGACAAGTCTTCCAGGCTGGGGGTGTGTGGCATCGGGGCCCTCGAGGCCTGAGGAACACCATGAGTCCTCCTCGGAGTATTCTGACTGGGAGACCGAGGACGAGGAGTCCCCGGATACCCGTCGGCATTGAGATGTCCCTTCCAATTCCCCGGTCTCTGAACCTCGGAGAAGGTCCCCATCGGCGGATATGGGCTTCTTGGACTTTTCGTCAAGGACATGTCCAAGGGCCTTGGCTTTTCCTCCCGCGTCCGAGGAGGATCCACGAGCTGATGCGCTCGAGATCCTCCAATACGCGGTTCCCCCCCCCCCCCTGGAATCGCTCACGGTACCCTTTCCTCCCATCCTGGAGTGGCTTATGTTCCGCATGTGGGAGACACTGGCGTCAACGCTGGTCATTAGCAATTGGCTTGACTCGATGTACCGAGTCCGCCGGAGTCCTGGTTTTCAGAAGTCACAGCTTCCGCACAACTCCATGGTTTTGGAGTTGGCCAAGCGTCGACTGAAGAGTCAGAAGATGCACTTCTTGGTGCCCCCCCGGCAGGGAGGCCGGCACTTTGGATGCCCTCGGCAGAAAGTGCTATCAGGGCTCCATGCTGAATTGTCAGATTCAGGCCTGCCAGCTGTACATGGGCATGTACCAGAGGGGACCTGCAAAGGAACTCGCCGGGTACTCAGCTGGTCTCTCTGAGGAGCCTTTGCAGCGCTTCAAGAGCCTGTCCAAAGCCGTCCATGAGTGCTCTAAGTTTGTCTCGGGCGGCCTTATGATGGTTTTGAGTCGGCAGCCTGGGTTAACACGGCAGGCATCAGTGCGCGCCTCCAAGCTTGGCTCCAGTCATTCCGACCTCAAGCAATGGGTACGGGACATGTTGGTCGATGTCCAGTGTCAGGGGGAAAGCCTCTTTGGCAAACCCATGACTGACAAGGGCCGCAGAGCTGGAGACCAAGTTCATGACGAGGACTAGGCATCTCCAAGAAGACCACCCGCCCCTCCCTAAAGGAAGAGCTCGGGTTAAAAGCCCTTTTACCTGAGGATGTCCACTGCTTACCAAAACTACCCACCTTACCAGGCCTCCCTGGCTCCCCAGCTAGGGCAGCAGGCCAAGGAACAAGGGCATGGCCCGCGTAAGCAGAAGGCTCCCAAGCCCTAGGCTCCGGCCCAGCCTGGAGGGCGTTTTTGAGTCCTGCAGCGTAGTCCCTCTCCCACATGGAGATCAGCAGCCTACAGGAGGTCGCCTCACCCTTTATGCCCACAGGTGGGGAGCTATCACAGGGTGGTCGGGGAGGGGTTACCTCCTCCATCTGAGCCAAATACCTCCACCTTACTTCCGGGAGAGCCCCTCAGGTCTCCCCTTCACCGGGACCTTCTTCTGAAGGAGTTAGCAGGGTCTTTTGGAGGATCAAGTGGTGGAACCGGTGCCCCACCACCTCAAGGGCAAGGGGTTCTACTCCAGGTACTTCCTAGTGCCATAAGAGAACAGGGGGCCTAAGGCCCATCCTTGACCTGTGCAACCTCAACAAATTCCTGGTGAGGGAGAAGTTCAAGATACTCTCCCTTGGAACATTGCTGTCTTACCTCCGCCAGTGAGACTGGCTATGCTCCGTAGACCTACAGGATGCTTATACTCGCATCCTAATCCACCCAGACTACAGGCAATACCTACGCTTCGTGGTGGGGGGGGGGGGCAATCATTTCCAGTACAGGGTGCTTCCCTTTGGCCTAGCCTAGGCCCCCATGGTATTCACAAAGTGCCTGGCAGTGGTCGCCGCCTTTCTCAGGCTCCAGGGGATATTTGTGTTCCCCTATCTCGACGACTGGCCCATCAAGGGCACTACAGTCCCCAAGGTGCAGGCAGGCCATGTCACGCACCACCCAGGTCCTACAACACTTGGGGTTTGTGTATAAACTAGCCCAAGTCTAACCTTTGCCTGACGTAAGGGCTGGAATTCATTGGGGCAAGAATAGACACCCTCGCGGTCAAAGTCCTTCTTGCCCACAGACAGGGCAGCAAGGCTCATGTCGCTAGCCAAGGTTGTGCAGCACCGTTCCTCAGTGCCAGCCAGGCATCTTCTGCGTCTTCTCGAGCACATGGCCTCCACGGTGCATGTCACGCCAGATGCCCATCTCCACATGCGAACAGCACAGTGGTGCCTTAAGAACCAATGGTCCCAGGCCACGGGCCACCTCCAAGACAGAGTCTGGTGACCCGCCAGCTGGTGAAGTCCCTGGTCTGGTGGTTGTTGCCCCAGCACTTGGAGGCGGGCCATACCTTTCCAGACCCCCAACCACTCGAGGGTCTCACCACAGATGCCTCCCTGCTGGGCTGGGGAGCCCATTGTGAGGGCTACCGCACCCAGGGCACTTGGTCCCTGGACGAGAGCTCCCAGCAGATCAACCTCTTGGAGCTGTGGCGCCATTCATATTGTACTGAAGGCCTTTTATCATTGCCTAGGGCCACCGGTCAGTCCTTGTTCAGACTGACAACCAGGTGGCCATGTTCTATGTGAACAAGCAGGAGGGCACAGGGTCCCATGCCCTCTGCCAGGAAGCCCTGGATCTGCGCTCTTATGCAGTCCAACAGGGCATCCTCCTCAAAGCAGTATACCTGACGGGGCCAGGACAGCTTGTTGGCAGACAGCAGGTTTCTCCAGCCGCACAAGTGGCAGCTGGACCCAGGGGTAGCCGGCAGGCTTTTCCAGACCTGGGGGGAACCGGTGATGGACCTGTGTGCAAGCCCAGACAAGCACCAGTTATTTATTTTATTATGCTTTTCTTCTATACCGCTTTTTCCCAAGATCAAAGGCGGGTTTACAAGTAAAACAATGAACAGTTTACAATTAACATAATGAACATGGTTTTACATGGAACATCTTGTTTTTTTCAAACTACGTACAATTAACTTTTCGTAAACAACAACAAGTAACATGGAATATATAATTATGCAGATGGTGTAACTATTTACATTAGTTAAATATTTACATTATTCAATTGTAATCGTGGTTTTTAATACAGTAGGGATTTCTAGGGATTTTAATACACTGAGGATTCTAGGTTGATGGTTTTCTAAATGCGATGTGGTTTGTGGCTTTTTGATCTGAGGTTATGGAGGATTTTTTTGGAGGTGTGGTGAGGGTGCTGGAGGGGGTTCATTAAGATTTATAAAGTATTCTTTTAAACAGATATGTTTTTAGTTCTTTCCGGAATGTCTGTAGGTCTTTTATTTTGCGGAGGCTTAGAGGGAGTTTATTCCATATGGTGGGGGCTGCATATGAGAATGCTCTTGAGCTTGTGGTTTTTTTTGTTTTTCGAATTGATTTTTTTATGTCTAGTGAGTGAGTTGCGTTTTGTCTGCGGGTTCTATGTTCTTTTGGAGTATGTAGTAGAGTGGTTAGATGTGAGGGTGATATTACATTGATAAGTTTAAATGTAGTTAATAGTATTTTGTATGATATTCTGCTATTTATGGGAAGCCAATGTAGTTCAGCGAGGATGGGAGTTATGTGGTCAGTAAGGCGTGCTTTTGCTGTTACTCGAGCACAGATGTTTTGAGCTCTTTGGAGTAAGTTGGTGCTTTGTGAGGGGAGGGCCGATAAGTAGACTGTACAATAGTCAAAGTGTGGAGTGATGAGTGAGCTGATAACAGATCTGAAGTCATGTGTGTCTAGTATTGGTCGTAGGTGTTGAATGGTCTTAAGGCCGCCGATGCCTTTCTGATCTCGTGTTCAGAGAAACTTCTCTACGCTTTCCCTCCGACACCACTGATCGCTAGAACTCTGTTCAAGACTCTCCACGATAGGGCCTCGGTCATCTTGGTAGCTCCAATGTGGCCCAGGCAACCGTGGTTTCCACTACTCCTGCAACTGGCGGTGGAGGACCCCATACCCCTGGGGTCAGCCCCCCCAACTCCTATCCCTGGAGGGGGGCGCTCTCCTGCATCCCAACCTCGGCTCCCTTTCGCTGACGGCGTGGCTGCTGAGAGGGTGACTTTAGCCCCGCTCCACCTCCCTAGGGAGGTGGAGGATGTTCTGCTAGCCTCATGCAAGGCGTCTACCAGACGGGCTTATGCCTTTAAGTAGCGTAGATTTGCACTTTGTTGCACTGAGCCCTTCTCTTGCCTGGTGGTCACGGTGTTGCAATACCTGCTCCACCTTTCTCATGTGGGGCTCAAGTCGAACTCTTTTAGGATACACCTCAGTGCCCTAGCGGTGAATCACCATCAGATGGACGGAAAGCCCCTCTCGGCCCACCCAGTGGTGTCCCACTTCCTACAGAATCTACTCCTGTCTAGGCCCTCGGTTCGCCCCTGGCGACCGAGTGGGATCTCAATGTGATGTTGGGGAAGCTCACCCTGCCACCATTCAAGCCACTAGCGACTTGCCACCTTCACTATCTCTCCTGGAAGGTGGTTTTCCTGATCGCACTCACTTGGGCCCGTAGGGTAAGCGAGCTCCAGGCCCTCATGGCGTAGGCACCTTGCACCAGGTTTTACAAGAATAGGATGGTGCTTCGCACACATCCTAAATTCCTTCCGAAGGTGGTGTCTTCTTTCCACTTCAACCAGTAGGTGGTACTTCCTACCTTCTTTCCCAGACCACACGCCAGTTGGGCAGAGACGGTCCTCTATACCTTGGACTGTAGGAGGGCCTTGTCCTTCTATATCCAACCCACTCAGGGCTACCGAAAGGTCTCTCAGCTTTTCGTTTCATACAACTCCAGTAAGCTGGGGAAGACGGTGTCCACGCAGATGCTGTCCATACTGGGTGGTGGACTGTATTGCCTGGGCCTATGAGGAGGTAGGGCTTCTGCTGGAAGGCTGGGTCAAGGCACTCTGGGCCAGGGCGATGGCGACCTCAATAGCCAGCCTGCGTTCGGTCCCGCTAGCAGACATCTGCCGGGCCTCCATCTGGTCCTCAGTCCATACCTTCACAGCTCATTTCTGCCTGGGACAGTGCCTTTGGCCAGGCCATGCTCTGTAAACTTTTCGGGGTCTAGGTAACTCCTACCCTCCAACCCTTCTGTGTTCAGGCTACCGGAATGCTAGTTCCATCAGACACAAGGGTCGTTTGGTCCGTTATGCGGATTTCATCACTGTTGCTTATGGCCCTCTACGAGGGAGCCTTTTTTGGCTATAGGTTGGTAGCCTGTAGCTGGGAAGTCCCATATATGAGGACTGACTTCCTGCTTGTTCCCAGAGAAAGTGTAGTTACTCACCTGTAACAGGTGTTCTCCAGGGACAGCAGGAATCAGTCTTCACAGCCCTCCCTCCTCCCTTTGGAGTTGCAGTCATACCATCTTTATTTGTTTTTTGTCGTCTTTTAGCTGTGTTATTTAACTGAGCAAGATGGCACCCTTGGGCAGGAAGGGGACCATGCATGCGTGGTAAAAGTCCCAAAGGCTTTCTTTGAAAGCTGGGGATTTGCTCCACGCGGGCTCCGTCGGTGCCGACGTCACCCATATATGAGGACTGATTTCTGCTGTCCCTGGAGAACACCTGTTACAGGTGAGTAACTACGCTTTATGCTTTATGCTTGTTTTTGGTTTCATTTTTTGTGACTCAAAAGAAAATGCTGTCAGGCTGCGAGTTCCTGTTTAAACCAAAAAAAAAAAAGTAATTTCATTTTAAGGCAGTAAGACTGGAAAGATGGAAGAGGCACAGAAGGCTTTTTGCTGGGCCTAGCCATGCCAGCACTGGCCACAGGTTTGGTAATGGGGACACGGTATCTGCCACGGGCATTGATTGCAGCTGTGAGGCGGACGCCTGAAGCGATGCCCAGGCGGATGATACAGACAGGGCTGTGCTACCGGGGTCCTCAGGAGGGCTCGCAGGTCCAGGGGGGGGGGGGGAAAACGTTCTCCCTCCTTGGGGGCAGTGGGGTCAGTGGGCTGTAGGGACGGTACTGACTCCACCCTCTCCAGTACTGGCACTTAGTATAAGAACAGCTAGCTTCTACCTCTTCCATTGGACAGAAGCTACGAGGATCTTTCTCTGGGTTATTGAGAAGCTTCCTATCCGCTGTGTTAGCCCAGAAAGGAGCAGACATGCTTACATTAAGGTCATTATAATTGAACTTTCATCAGGATTCTCTTTCGTGCCCACAGGTTGACACAATAATAAAGTATCTGGCTAGTGACGAAGGTCCTATAGGGTAGCTGTTTGTTTAGTATGATTTAATATAATTGCGGATTTGGTCTGGAATGTTGATCCTGCTAACTGGGCATGTCTGCCATTTAATCAAATTTAAACCTCATCTTATATGTGCCTTTCCAGACGTGTTTTTCTTCCAGACATTTTTCCTGACTTTCCAACTTGTCCCTTCATGAAAAGGAGGTTGGTTTGGGTTATATATTTCCCCACCCCCCCATACCACAGTTCCATTGTTAAGGATGCCTAGGGGGCTTTAGCTTACATACTTATAGGTAATGTGTACTGCTTGGGTCACAGAGCAAATATATCCAGGTCTGCAGTGCCTGCAGGGGCAGTTTTCATGAAACATTGATGAAATAGAGCACATCTTCCTTTTGCTTCGGCTGATAGTAAAAATACCTTCTCCAGGACCAAGCAGGAAGTCAGTCCCTCACATATGGGTGACGTCGGCGCCGACAGAGCCCTCGCGGAGCAATTTTCCCCAGCTTTCAAAGAAAGCCTTTGGGAATTGCAGCGCGCATGCGCGGTCCCCTTCCCGCCCAAAGGTGCCATCTTGGCAGTCTTCTTTTTTCCGCGGAGCCCTACAGACGCTGTCTACAAGTCACCGCTGAAAAGTTGATTTTCTTTATATATTTATTATTTTCTTCGGTTCGACGCCGGTCCCTTTTCCGTCCGGCCTCGCGACGCCGGTTGCGAGGCTCCCCTTCTTTTCGGTTTTTTTCTGTCCTTAGTGACAAATTCGCGCTTTTTTCACTTTTCCCTGGCGGCACGAACGTTCGACCTCGCAGGGGCCCTTTTTCCCCCGATGGCCGCCAGTGGCTTTAAAAAGTGTGTTAAGTGTAAGAAACTTATGTCTCTTACTGACACACATGATTGCTGCCTCCGTTGCCTGGGCCCAGATCATGAAGAAATGATCTGTGGAGCCTGTGGCAAGATGTCCGCCAAGTCCTTGCGGAGTCGGCAGCATCAGAGGGAGAGAATCTTCTCTGACCCCAGCCGTACCCGGACCTCGTCAGAGGCGTCGGTGTCCAGGGAATCTGGCTCTGAACACCGTCGGAGCTCCTCTGAAAGGGGGTCTCCTACCCGGGAGCATCATCGGAGGAAGAAACCCGCTAGGACGGCGTCGGTGGACGCTCCTGTCTCCGCGAGGGCCAGGTCGCATAGCCCCGATAGCCGTCCCGGGTCTTTGGAGCTGGAGTGGCCGTCCAAACAGCCTCGTCCTGGAGATGGACTCGTCTGCTCACGTAAGTCCTGTTGTCCTCGTGGACTCGCCTCCGAGGGGTCCGACGTCGGGGCCCGAGTCGGGGGCTGCTGGGTCTCCTGAGTTCAGACTCAGGTTGACGGCCTTGGAGAGCAGCCTGGCTGCCTTCATGGACCAGCAGCGGTCATTGATCGCTGGCCTCGCTGGCGCTTCTGCCCTGACCGCCGGGACGTCGACGTCTAAGTCGACCCCGGAGACCGAGCCGATCCTCGAGTCCATGCGGGCTCGAGTCGATCCTCGGTCGAGGTCCCCTTCGGCCTCCCATTTGGGGCCGAGGTCGTCGACGCCGACTCCCTCGGCGTCGGGGCGGACGCGTCTGTGCCCGCCCGACCTGAGCCTCTCGACTCCTCCTTCGAGGAGTCCGCCTGGGAATCCGAGGTGGAAGAGTCACCTGATTCTTTTCGGACTCGGTTATCCCTTCGGACTCCCCCGAGTCCGAACCTCGGAGACAGTCCCCCCCGGAGGATGCACGGTTTCTCGGACTTCGTGAGGGATATGGCCAAGGCCGTGGCCTTCCCTGCGGATCCCGAGGAGGAGCCTCGAGCCGAAGAGCTCGATGCCCTCCAGTATGACTCTCCTGCAAAGGAGCATTTTACTGTACCGGTTCCTCCGATGCTGGAACGACTTCTCTTCTGCATGTGGGAGAGCCCAACCTCGTCGCCGGTATTAAGCAAGCGGAGGTCGATGCCATATATCGAGTCCGCAAGAGCCCTGGCTTCCAAAAAGCACAGATGCCGCACCATTCAAGGTTGGTGTAATCGGCCATCAATCGGCTCAAGAGCCAGAACATGCACTCCTCGTTGCCTCCCGGCAGCGAAGCCCGCAGCCAGGATGGCATCGGTAAGAAGTGATTCCAGGGCTCTATGCTTGCTTGTCGGGTCCAAACTTACCAGCTCTACATGGGCATGTATCTCAGGGACCTTGCTAAAGAAATAGCCGGGTTCTCAGCTGGTCTCTCTCCGAGGAACCTTTGCGGAGGTTCCTGGCCCTGTCCACCGGTATTCGGGGAGTGCTCAAAGTTTATCTCTCGAGGCAGCCTACGATGGCTTTGAGGCATCGGCTCGGGTAGCCGCAGCCGGCATCGGGGGCCCGCCGACAGGCTTGGCTTCAGTCCTCCGACCTCGAGCCCTGGGTGCATGGACAAGTTGGTCGATGTCCCCTGCAGAGGTGAAAACCTCTTTGGCAAACCTATGGACGAGAAGGCTGCACAAACTCGAGACAGAGACTCTCAGCCCTCAGGACTCGGCTCTCCAGGAAAACCTCTGGCCCCTTCCCAGAAGAAGAAGGGCTCGGGGAAAAAGCCCTTTTACACCGAGGAAGGCGGCTGCCTATAAACACTACCCTCATTATCAGGCCTCCGCAGCTCCCACCAACAGGGTCAGCAGGCCAAGGGACGGGGTAACGGGTCCCGTAGGCAGCAAGCCCCCAAGCCTGCGCCACCGCCCCTGCTCCGCAGGGTGGGGTTTTTTGACCTCTTTCAGCATTAGCCTCTCCCCCTCTGCTGGTGTCTCTCAGCACGGGAGGCCGGCTGGTCCACTTTGCCCACAGGTGGTCCAACATCACGTCAGATTACCTGGGTGCTCCACATAGTCCGAGAGGGCTATCTTCTACACTTCCACCAGGTACCTCCCCCCTACTTTCCAGGGGAGCCTCTGCGACCCCCTCTTCACCGGGACTTACTCCTTCAAGAGTTGGCAAGTCTTCTTCAGGAACAGGCGGTGGAGCCGGTGCCCCACCACCTGAGAGGTCAAGGCTTCTATTCCAGGTACTTCCTGATACCAAAGCGTACTGGAGGCCTCAGACCCATCCTGGACTTGCGGAACCTCAACAAGTTCCTGGAAAGGGAAAAGTTCAAGATGCTTACCCTTGGAATATTGCTGCCCTACCTCCAGCAGGGAGATTGGCTATGCTCCTTGGATCTAAAGGATGCCTATACTCACATCCTTATCCACCCAAAGCCACCGACAGTACCTAAGGTTTGTGGTGGCAGGCAATCATTACCAGTACAGAGTACTGCCCTTTGGCCTATCCTCCGCACCACGAGTCTTTCACAAAATGTCTCGCAGTGGTGGCGGCTTATCTCCGGCTTCAAGGCCTCTTTGTCTTCCCTTACCTAGACGACTGGCTCATCAGAGCTCCGTCCTCCACAGAGGCCACTCACGCCACACAACGTACTGTGACTCTGCTCCAGTACCTGGGCTTTGTCAATAAACTTCGCAAAGTCCACTTTGCTCCCCTCTCAGGATCTCGAGTTCATCGGCGCCAGGTTAAACACGCTTCAAGCGCGCGCCTTTCTGCCGCTCGACCAGAGCACAACGGCTCATGGCTCTAGCCAGCCATTCCCGGATCTCGGCCAGGCACTTTCTGAAACTGCTCGGCCATATGGCTTCCACGGTCCATGTGACCCCCAATATGCCCGCCTGAATATGCGGCCTGCTCAATGGTTGCCATCGCGCTCAACTCACAATGGCGTCAGGCCTCGGGGAGACTGGCGTACTCCGTACGAATCTCCGGCCCGCTCTGTCTCTTCTCTACAGTGGTGGCTTCATCTGCCCAACCTAGTGCTCGGCATGCCCCTTCAGTCTCCTCCGCCTGTTCAGGTACTGACGACCGACGCTTCTCTCCTGGGTTGGGGTGCACATTGCCAAGGGACATGGACTCAGGGTCTCTGGACCCCGTGGTGAATCTGCCCAACAGATCAACTTTCTGGAGCTCAGAGCGATCCGCCTGGCTCTCCGGGCCTCTCTCCACCTTACCGCTCGCCAGTCCCGTCCTCGTCCAGACGGACAATCAAGTGGCCATGTTTTACGTGAACAAACAGGGGGGCACGGGCTCCTTCCTTCTCTGTCGGGAAGCACAAAAGCTCTGCGCTTGGGCCGTCAGCCGCGGAATCCTCCTCAAAGCTGTCTATCTCCCAGGTCAAGAAAACGACAAACTGAGCAGAATCCTCCAACCACACGAGTGGAGATTGGACCCGTTGGTGGTTCAAAGGATCTTTCTCCAGTGGGGCCTCCCCACGCTGGATCTCTTTGCCAGTCCTCTGAACAGGCAACTTCCTCGGTTCTGCTCTCGTGAACCGCATCCCCTCCGAGTAGCGGCGGATGCTTTTCTGCTCCCATGGTCCACGGGCCTTCTGTATGCCTTTCCTCCCATGCCGCTGGTGTCTCGAACACTTTTCAAGTTCTCCAGGACAAGGCTTCGCTGATCCTGATAGCTCCCCTGTGGCCCAGGCAACCGTGGTTCCCGCTTCTGATGCAACTGGCGGTAGATACTCCGTTGCCTCTGGGGTTGCAACCCGATCTCCTGACCCATGCTCAGTGGTTCTCTCCTACACCCCAACCTCAGGTCTCGTCATCTGAGGCCTGGCTGCTGAAAGGGTAGTCCTTGCTCCCCTCCTGCTGCCTCCAGAGGTGGAAGAGGTCCGTGCTAGCTTCCAGGCGACCCTCTACCCGGAAATCCTACGCCTTAAATGGCGTCCGCTTCTCCACCTGTTGTAACTCAACAGTCCTCAAGACCCCTTCTCCTGCTCGCTGTCGGTGGTCTTGCAGTACTTGCTTTCCCTCTCCAATCTTGGACTAAAGTCCAACTCGGTCAAAGTTCACCTCAGTGCTATTTCGGCACATCATGTGCCGGTGGAAGTCAGGCCTCTTTACGGCCATCCTCTTGAGGCACGGTTCTCCCGATGTCTCCTTATCCTTAATCCGCCGTTGCGCCCCACATCCCCCGACTGGGACCTGAACGTGGGTTTGCAGCGGATCACCTGTCCGCCTTTTGAACCCATGGCTACCTGTCCTCTCCGTTTTCTTTCTTGGAAAACCTTATTCCTGGTAGCCCTCACTTCCGCTAGACGCGTTAGTGAACTGCAGGCCCTAGTGTCTGATCCCCCTTACACTAGGTTCTACAAGAACAGGTAGTCCTGCGGACTCACCCTAAGTTTCTTCCAAAATTGGGTCGCCCCCTTTTCACATCAATCAGGAGGTGGTGCTTCCGACCTTCTTTCCCATGCACACTCCAGCCGAGCTGAGATGGTCTTGCATACCCTGGACTGTAGAAGGGCGCTTAACTTCTACCTTGATCGTACGTGGGAGCACCGTAAGACTGTTCAGCTCTTCCTGTCTTACGACCCTAATAAATTAGGACTCCCTGTCTCCAAGCGTAACTCTGTTCATCTGGGTAGCTGACTGTATCACTTGACTTATGGGGCGGCAGGCCTCTCGTTGGAAAGTCGAGTCACGGCTCATCGGGTTAGGGCGAAGGCTGCGTCAGTGGCTTACCTCCGCTCTGTTCCATTGGCAGACATCTGCCGGGCCGCTACTTGCAACCCATTACTGCCTCGAGAGGGAGTCCCGCAGGGACAGTGCTTTCGGACAGGCAGTCCTCCGTAATCTCTTCGAGGTTTAAGCAACTCCTACCCTCCATCCCGGATGTTGGGCTACCGGTTGGAGATTAGTCAGAGAAGATTCCTTCCTTCTGTGTTGCTGAGCTAGAGGGAGCTCATTTTTGTGCTTAGGGTCTCCGGTAGCCTTAAGCTTGGGAGTCCCATATGTGAGGACTGACTTCCTACTTGGTCCTGGGAGAAAGCTTAGTTACTCACCGTAACAGGTGTTCTCCAGGAGCAGCATGGATCAGTCCTCACAACCCTCCCTCCTCTCCCGTGGAGTTTCAGTCATATGATTTAGTTTTTGCAAATTTTTTTGCTGTCTTCGCTATGTCATCAGACTGGCCAAGATGGCACCTTTGGGCGGGAAGGGGACCGCGCATGCGCGCTGCAGCTTCCAAAGGCTTTCTTTGAAAGCTGGGAAAAATTGCTCCGTGAGGGCTCCGTCGGCGCCGACGTCACCCATATGTGAGGACTGATTCCTGCTGCTCCTGGAGAACACCTGTTACAGGTGAGTACTACGCTTTCTTTAAAAAAAATGCTCTACAGCCTGGATAGTACACTTCTATGTACACTGTTAGGTCCACTCATGCTATACATGATAGGCCTTACGTGTGCTTGTTAGTTGCACCTAGGATGGTGTCTCAGGCTTGCAAATATTGAAAGAAGTATTAAGGTTTGCAAGCTCTCACTAAGTACATAGTATATAGGAACACAGACACATGGGGCCATGATGGCAGAAAAAGACCACATGGTCTATCTAGTCTGCGCTTCCAGGTCAGCTTTAGTGGACTCCCTCGATTCCTTGAGAGAGCTGCAGTGTTGTCCCATGCAACTCGACTCCGGCACGTGGTCAGCAACGGGACATTTTCCACCATATGTTTGGCGCCTTACCTGAGGTGTCCCTTCCTTCCTCGAGGTCATGTTTTTTCAGGTTTTCGAGGAGCAGGACGGGGCTATTAGGGCACTTTCCCGTCTTTGGGGCATAAGAAATCACAATGGATTAAGGGGGACCCAGATGGCGGGGCAGCCTTTAAAGGGTCAGTGCAGGGTTTTTTTTTTTTTTTTTTTTTTTTTTTACCATGCCTGGGCCCAGATCGCATTAGACGAATGGGTTCTGGAGATCATCAGGAGAGCTAGGTATTGGAATTGCAGTGCCCTGGCAAGTTGCGTGGCAAGGCTGTGAAAAACACCTTGAGGCAGCTTCCCGTGGTTGAGGGGCCTGTGTGGCCAGTCATCAAGGTAACAGGATGGATAGGTTTTGTGCTCAATTTATTTTGTGGGCCCGAAAAAAGAGGGCTCCTTTTCGGACAGTTTCTCCGACTACGAGCACGTGAATCGGTGTCCTGGTGGGTGCTCCAGTTTTTCACTGGGCGTGCATTGCGGTCCGTCCCTAGTGGCATTAAGAAAAGAAGAGTCCTGACATTCCTCAATCTTACCGAAGCATATCTGTGCATTCCTATCTGATTAGAACATTGCCATTTTTCTCCGTCTTCGCAGGGCCAGAGGCCCTTTGCAATGTCAGGCCTTGCCCTTACGGGTTAATAATTGCTCCCCGTACCTTCCCCAAAGTCAGCACTGGGGGGCCAAGAGGGATGTTTTGGTACACCCTTAACTCGACAACTGGCTTCTACAGGCTACCGTTGGGGAGAGAAAGTGAACAGGCAACAACAATAGTGATGTAAGTTATTGCAGAGCCTCGGATGGGCGATTAATGTGTCACAGAGTGGCTTAGTGCCGTATCAGTAGCGCGAGTGCCTGAGGAGGCGCTTTGATACCCGCAGTGGAAAGGTATTTCTCCAGGACCAATCAGTAAGTCAGTCCTCACCTATGGTTGACGTCGGCGCCGCCGGAGCCCCCATGCGGCGCATTTCCCCAGCTTTCAAAGAAAGCCTTTGGGAATTGCAGCGCGCATGCGCGGTCCCCTTCCCGCCCCAGAGTGCCATCCTTGCTCAGTCTTCTTTTTTCCGCTGAGCCCGACGGCCGTAGTTCATTTTTCGCTGAGGAAAAAGTTGATTTCCCTGTTTTTTTCTTTTTCTCCTGCGGTTCGACGCCGGATACCCTTTCCCGCCTGGGCCCGATTACGCCGGTATCGAGCCCACTCTCTCTTTTTCGGTTTTTGTCCTTTGTGACTAGCGTTTGCGCCATTTTTCTTTTTTCACTGCCAGCCCTGTCTTTTGACCCATCGCAGTGGCCCTTTTTCCCCCGATGGCTGCCAGCGGGTTTAAAAAGTGTAATCGGTGTAAGAAACATATGTCCTCTTACCGACACACATGACTGCTGCCTCCGCTGCCTCGGACCCGATCATGACCCGATGAGCTGTGGTCCCGTGTGGCAAAATGTCCTTGAAGGCGTTGAGGAGTCGGCTCAGCACCAGAAGGATAGGATCTTCCTTTGAACTCCGCGTCCGGACGGCCCCGGACCCTTGTCAGAGGCCTCGACGTCTCGGAACTCCGTCTCCGAGCAGCGTCGGGGTTTCTCTGAGCGGGGGTCTCCTTCGCGGGAACAGCGCAGAAAGAAGAAACCCGCGAGGGCGACATCGGTGGACGCTCCTGGTTCCTCGAGGGCCAGGTCTCATAGCCCCGATAGCTGTCCCGGGTCTTCGGAGTCGGAGAGGCGCTGCCAAGCATCCTCGTATCGAGATGGATTCTCCTGGACACGTGATTGCTGTAGTCCTCGTGGACTCTCCTCCAGGTGAGCCGACTTGGGGCCCGACGCCAGCGGGGCCCGAGTTCGGGGCTGCTGGGTCTCCTGAACTCGGACTCAGGTTGACGGCCTTGGAGAGCAGCCTCGCTGCTTTCATGGAACAGCAGCAGGCATTGATCGCCGGTCTCACCGGTGCATCTGCCGCGACCACCGGGACATTGACGTCCAAGTCGACCCCGGAGGCCGAGCCGATCCTTCGAGTCCATGCGGGCTCGAGGTTATCCTCGGCCACGGTCTCCCTCGGCCTCCCGTTCAGGACCGCGAGTCGTCGACGCCGGTACCCTTGGCGTCGGGGCGGATGGCAACGGTACCCGCCTGAACAGAGGCCGCTCGCTTCCTCCTCCGAGGAGTCGGGCCTGGGAGACGGAGACGAGGAGGAAGGGAGGGGGGGAGGGGGGAGGAGGGGGGGGGAGAGAAAGAGAAGGGGGGGTGGGGAGGGGATGGGGGGGGGGGGGGGGGAGGGGGGAAGGGGGGGAGGAGGGTCACCCGACACTTCTCGGACTCGGTGTGGTCCCATCGGACCCGCCGGAGTCCGAACACTCGGAGAAGACGCCCACCGGAGGATACCCGGTTCTCGGACTTTGTGCGGGATATGGCCACGGCCTGGGGCCTTCCCCGAGGAGGAGCCTTGATCCGATGAGCTCGAGGCCCTCCATTATTGAACTCTCCCCCGAAGGATGCCTTTACTGTACCGGTTCGTCCGATGCTGGAGCGGCTGCTCATCCGCATGTAGGAGACCCCGGCCTCGACGCCGGTGTTAAGCAAGCGCGTCGATTCCATCTATCGAGTTCCGCAAGAGCCCCTGTTCCAAAAGGCAACAATTACCGCACCACTCCATGGTTGTGGAATCGGCCATTCATCGACTGAAAAGTCAGAAGATGCACTCCTCGGTTCCTCCCAGGCCGGGAGGCCCAGAACCTGGATGCCCTCCGGTAAGAAGTGCTTCCAGGGCTCTATGCTTTGCTTTGCCGTGTCCATACATACCAGCTCTACATGGGCATGTCTCTTCGAGACCTGGCAAAGGAGATTGCCGGGTTCTCTGCTGGTCTCTCCGAGGAACCTTTGCAAGTCGGTTCCAAGCCTTGGTCACTGGTATTCGAGAGTGCTCGAAGTTTTATCTCTCGATCAACCTACGATGGCTTCGAGAGCTTCGCCCCGAGTAGCCGGGGCCGGCCAATCGGTGCCCGCCGACAGGCTATGCTCCTTTTCCTTGGCTACAGTCATACGACCTCGAGCCATGGGTGCCAGGACAGAGTTGTGTCGATGTCTCGCCCTGACCCGGCAAGGTGAAAACCTTCTTTGGCAAGCCCATGGCTGAAAAAAAGGCTGCAGAAAACTCGTTAGACCGACGACTCTGACCCGGACTAGGCTGTCCAGAAAAACCTCTGCCCTCTTCTCAGAAAAAGAAGGGCTTCGGGAAAAAAGACCTTTTTACCCGAGGAAGAAGTCATCATTGCCTAATAAACAATACCCTCATTATCAGGCCTCTGCAGCTCCCCAACAGGGTCAGCAGGCCAAGGAGCAGGGTCACTGGGCACCCGTAGGCAGAAGGCCCCCAAGCCCCCAACACCGGCCCCTGTTCAGTCCAGGTGGTGGTGGTTTTTGACTCACAAGGCATAGCCTCTTCTCCTCAGCTGGCTCACATCAGCACAGGGAGGCCGGCATGGCCCTCTTGCCTCACAGATGGTCAGCCGCATCACATCAGATACCTGGCGTGCTTCATATAAGTCCCACAAGGGGCTATCTTCTCCATTTTCACCAGGTACGTCCCCCTCCTATTTCCAGGGGAGCCTCCAAGACTCCCTCTGCACAGGGGCCTACTCCTTCAGGAGTTAGCAAGTCTGCTAAAGGAACAGGCTTTGGAACCAGTGCCCCACCACCATGAGAGGTCACGGCTTTTATTCCAGGTACTTTTCTGGTTACCAAAAAGAACAGGAGGCCTCAGACCCCCCCCATCCCCCCCCTAGACTTGCGCAACCTCAACAAGTTCCTGGAGAGGGAAAAGTTCAAGATGCTTCCCCTTGGAATCCTGACCTGCCCTACCTCCAGCAGGCGAGATTGGCTATGCTCCTTAGATCTAAAGGATGTCGTATACTCACATCCTTATTCATCCAGACCACAGACAATATCTCAGATTGTGTTGTGGGACGTCGGAAACCACTACCCAGTACAGCGTACTACCCTTTGGCCTAACCTCTGCCCCAGGGTGTGTCACGCAAGTGCCTGGCGGTGGTAGGTGGCGGCCTACCTGAGGGGACTTCAAGGTCTTTTCTTTTGTGTGTTTCCCATTACCTGGACGACTGGCTCATAAGGGGCCAGTCTTCCCAGAGAGACCAGTCAAGCCGCTCTTTGCACTGTGGCTCTGCTTCAGCACTGGTGGTTTTGTCATAAACTTCGCAAAAGCTCCCTTTGCTCCCGCTACCAGAACCTAGAATTCCATAGGAGCGAGGCTAGACACTCCTTCAGGCGAAGGCTTTTCTGCCCAGTGGACAGAGCCCACAGGGTTTGATGGATGTAGGCCAGGCAGTTTCACAGTAATTCCCTGGTCTCAACCAGACAATTCCTGAGACTTCCTCGGCCATATGGCTTCCACTGTTTCATGTAACCCCCAATGGCCCCGCCTGCACATGCGGCCCTGCCTGCTGTTGCAGTGGAGCCTTCAAACTCAGTGGCATCAAGCCACAGGGAGCCTTTGCAGACTCAGTAAGAAGATCCTCCCCTGCTCCATCTCCTCTCTACAATGGGTGGCTTCATCTTCCCGAATCTGGTACTCGGCAGTGAGTTTTCAGTCCCCTCCGCCTTCTCAAGTTGCTGATGACAGATGCTTCTCTTCTAGGTTGGGGGAGCAAAATTGCCAAGGTAGCATTGTACTCAGGGTCTCTGGACCCCTTGGGAGGCTGCTCAGCAGATAAACTTCCTTGGAAGCCTACGGCGCAATACGCCTAGCTCTGCAGAGCCTTCTCCCACCTCACTTCTCACCAGTCCTTGTACTGGTCCCGAAAAATGGACAATCAAGTTTGCCATGTTCTACGTGAACAAACAAGGGAGGCACAGGCTCCTTCCTTCTCTGTCAGGGAGGCACAACGACTGTGCTCTTGGGCAGATCCAATCACTGAATCCCTCCTCAAGGCTTTCTACTTCCCCAGTCAAGAAAATTACATGGCGGACAGACTGAGCAGGATCCTGCAACCACACGAATGCGAGATTGAATCCATTTGGTGGTTGGTTCAGCCAGATCTTTCTCAGGTGGGGCCTCCCCACCATGGATCTTTTTCGCCAGTTCCTCTTAAACCGGCCAACTACCGAGGTTCTGTTCCAGACAACCAGCATCCTCCTTCAGAGTAGCAGCGGATGCCTTTCTGATTCCGTCGAGTTCCCAAGGCCTACTGTATGCGTTTCCTCCCACGCCACTAGGGGTCCGAACACTGTTCAAGGTCCTCCCAAGGACGTGTGGCCTCAATGGATTCTGATAGCCCCCAAGGTGGCCGAGGCAGCCGATGTGCGTTCCCACTTCTGACTGCAACTGGCGGTGGGAACTGGACACTCTCTTCCTCTGGTGGATTCAACACGATCCTCCTGTCTCATGACCAGGGGTCTCTCTTGACACCCCAACACTTCCAATCCCTTCATCTGATTGCCTGGCCTGCTGAAAGGGTAGTCCTGGCTCCCCTACTACTGGCTAGAGAGGTGGGAAGACGTAGTCTTAGCCTTCCTCGGCGGCAATCCGCCAGGAAATCCCATAGCCCCTCTTAAGTGCGCGTAGATTCTCCGCATGAGTGTTGCTCAGCCACCAGCGGAGAATTCCACTTCCTCCGTGCTTGGTAGCCTGGTAGTATTGCAATATTTTGCTTTACTCTCTCCAATCTAGGCCTTAAGTCCAACTCTGTCCAGGGGTTCACCTCAGTGCTCATCTAAGTGCCACAACCCCACTCGCCGGTGGAGCCCCGGAAGGCCTCTTTCCAACCACCCTTTGGTGGCTCGATTTTCTCCAGTAGGACGCTCCTCCTGCTTAAGACCCCCTTTGCATCCACCAGACCTGAGTGGGATCTCAATGTGGTTCCTTACAGCGGTATGTACTTTTGTCCGCCATTTGAACCTATGGCTACCTGCACCTCTCCGTTTTCTCTCCTGGAAAACCTTGTTTCTGGTTAGCTCTTTACCTCTGATAGGCGAGTAGAGAGTAAGTGAACTTCAGGCACTAGTTGTCTGATCCCCCTTACACTAGGTTTCATACATGGAATAGGGTAGTCTTACGCGACTCACCCGAAGTGAAGTTTCTTCCTAAGCGTCCCCTTTTCAACCTCAATCAGGAGGTGTTGTGTCTTTCCTTCCGACCTTCGGTTGGGGTGTGGGGGTCCCATGCCGGGGCATTGCCACACCGGGCTGAAGATGGTCCTGACATACTGCGTCTTGTGGCCGTGGTGTAGGAGCGGCGTTGTCCTTCTACCTTGACCGTACGCTGGGAGCACCATCGAAGGGGCTGTTCAGCTCTTCGTTTCTTTTGACCCCAATAAATGGGGATGGGGTTACCTGTTTACAAGCGTACTTTGTCCATATGGGTCGCTGACTGTATCACCTATGGATTATGGGGCAGACGGCCTCTCGTTTTGGAGAGTCGAGTCACGGCTCATCGTGTCAGGGCGAAGGCTGCACGTCAGTGGCTCATCTCCGCCCTCTGTTCCGTTGGCAGACATCTGCCGGGCCGCTACTTGGTCTTCAAGCCAGACTTTTGCGGCCCATTACTGCCTTGAGAGTGGAGTTCCTTGCAAGAGGAACAGTGCTTTCGGACAGGCAGTACTCCATAATCTCTTTAGGGGTTTTACGGCAACTCCTACCCTCCGGCCCTGGTGTTTGGGCTACCGGTCGGGGGCGCCGTTCTCAGAAGAAGATTCCTTCCTTACGTACTGACCCGAGCTAGCAGGGAGCTCATTTTTTCCACTGAGGTCTTCGGTAGCCTTAAGCAATGGGGCAGTCCCATATGTGAGGACGTGACTTCCTGCTTGCGTCATGGCAGAAAGAGTAGTTCCTCACCTGTAACAGGTGTTCTCCAGGCATGAGCAGCAGGAATCAGTCCCTCACCACCCCTCCCTCCTCCCCTTGGGAGTTGCAGGTCCCATATGATTTATTTTTGCGTTTTTTTTTTTTTTTTGCTGTCTTTTAAGCTATTGTCATCAGACTGAGCAAAGATGGCACCCTTTGGGAGGGCGAAGGGGACCGGTCGCCCATGCGACCGCTGCAATTCCCAAACAGGCTGTTCTTTGAAAGCTGCGGGAAGGAATGCTCTGCACGGGGGCTCTGTCCGGCGGCCAGACATCACCCATATGTGAGGACTGATTCCTGACTGCCTCCTGGAGAACACCTGTTACAGGGGTGAGTAACTACTCTTTCTCCTGGGCGCAGCAACTAGTGCAGGAACTGCGGCAGCTTGTGCAATCAATTCCTGCAGAAGATGGATCCCGACAGTTTGTCATTATTTGCAGCCTACTAGAAAACTACCCGGCAGTAATCTCTCAATCTTCATGCCAAGGGCTAGAGCTCTCACGCTGACCTGCAACAAAGGTCACTGCTATGCAGTTGGTCACATCAGACACATCCCTTGTTGCAGGTGATTGCCCGCCCCGTCGGAGGCTGGTGAAGGTACTCGGGGTAACTGCACTCCCAAGGGATTGGCCGGGTATAGGAATGCCCCTCGAGTCATCACCCTGGGGCCTGGGGCTTTCGGGCTGCGATGTCCCATGGAGAAGAAGCGCCATTGCTCAGGAGCAGTGGAACTCGCAGGAGCCCGGTTGGTTCCATCAAACAGGCTAGAGTTGCGCTGGGGAAGGGCACTTGGCACTACAGAGGATTTTTTTGGCCTTGGCTCACGGGAGTGGCCGTTTGGGTCTCCTCAGACAACATGCCCTTGGGGTTGCCTCCAGCACTCAGCAAGGAGGCAGTTTGGACAGCATGGCCTTGGAAGCAGAGGCCGAGGCAGTGCTGTCACAGGCACAAGAGCATTATTCAAGTGCTGTTGGCAGCACAGCAAATGTTTGCGGTAGACAGATAAATTGTTGGTGGACTGCCTTGAGCTGAGTTCAGGGAGGGCCTGGTGGAGATCAGGTGGGACCTGGGGAATGGAGCTTGGACAGGAGGGTCTTCTTGCAGGTGGTGTGACAAGGAGAGAGGTCACCACCACTCATGGATCCTACTGGTTACAGTCCATCGTTCCCTTCTTTGGATCTCAAACTGGTTATTGGTGAGACTGTGACAATGGTGTTTCTCAAGCCTTTGAGCAGTTCCTCACTGAAGGAGTTGACTCTTTAGAGAGTGCTTTTGGTGGCAATTTGTAAATAGTTTACCCAAGTTTGCGATCCAAGTTCGAGTACTGTTAATTGTAAACACAGATCACCCAATTGAAATGTGTAAGTTTGTTGTTCCATGTAAACCGCTACTGATGTGGGAAAATAGCACGGTATATAAAAGACTGCATAAATAAAATAAAATAACATTTGTTTTGTTTTGTTTGTTTGTCCCGGTAGAAATTCAAAACTTTAGGCTTTCCTCTTACAGGGAGCCTTTCATTTCCAGAGGTGCTTGGCCGGTGCCCTACCCTCATATGGCCCAAAGTCATGTTGGCTGTTCACCGGAATCAGCCAGTTGCCCTGTTGGACGCTCTCAGTGGGGCAGGGGTTAAGCTGCAAGGATCTGCAGTTGGGCCTAGTAGGGATACCGAACCTCATGGCTGGTATGTTTGGTCCAAACAGCACCCTTGCGTAAATTGGATCATTTTGTTTGGGCTGTTAGTGGGACCCACACAGCGGGAGGCAGCGGGCCCAGGTCTATATTTCCAAGTAAATGAGAGAAGCTATTGTAGCAGCATATAGGTGGAAGGAAATGTCGGTTTTGCCAGCAGCCGGCAGGCGCGTTTCGACTAGGGTGCAGACAGGGCATTGTGCGACGGAGTAAGTATAGACCATAGAATCCACATGCCTGAGATTAATAGAGCGAGGCCTCCTGGTCCTCTCTTCCCATTCTTGTGACAGTATTATTGTCTGGCTTATAGGCGGACACGGGAACACCAGCCATTAGGCTGTAAGCCAGTAGTTCAGGCCAGAATCGAGGGCCCCTCCCTTTGATAGAAATGCTCTGTTACATCCCAGAGGGACTACAGTCTGTACAGGACTCGGCTAGTAGCTCTTGGATGATAAGGAAAGTGAAATTAGGCTTAACGCTGCTAATTGGCGTTCCTTGAGTAACTCCAGCTCCAGTCCAGGAAACCTTCCTTGTTCATTTAAAGTATTCTTCTACCCGACTCTGGACCTGAACAAGGTTACCTTGGGCGTTTGTAGCACAGGCAGGAACTATGTTTTTATTTTATTTTATTATTTATTAAATTTATATAGAAACCATCAAGACAATATCTTGAAACAGCAAAGAAGATACAAAGGAGAAATATTACAACAATCTGGATATTAAAAAAAAAGAGGAAAGGTCCCAAGTAATCTCTTGTAGTCCACATATGGGCAAAAGGGGGGGGGGCGGGAGGGTTATGTTTCCACGGGTTCGACGCGAATAATCTAACAAATGCCAAAAGCAGGAGAGCCTCAGGCATAACCAAGAAAGGATACATAAGAAACTCAAAAATGGACCCTCAGAACTCAGGCAGTCATATTAAAGAGAGGTTATTTAGCCAGAATTACTCTGACACCAAACCTGTCAATAGCATTAATGAAGGTAGCCAAGAGCAGTAGGTTGGCGAAAAAACATATCTAACAGATGTATATCCCACCAAACATTTACAAGAGGAATCTTAAAATAAAAAAAACCACCCAATCTGCAAAACTCGAGGTGTCCTACATGGAGCGGTGGGTTCACCCCTGAAACTAAGACATGGGGAGGGGTGGCCTGCACAGAGTGGAAGGTTGCCACCCCTAAACAAAGACATGGCGGAGGGGCGAATCTACTCCTGCTATCTTACTGGGCAGACTAGATGGACCATACTGGTCTTTATCTGCCGTTATTTACTATGTTACTATGTTAGGTAAAGGGAATTGCTTCCTCCTCTTTTGTGTCTCTTAGCTATATCAGGGAACATAGAAATTGTGTGACCAGAAAACGGTTTCCAATTTGTTCTTGAAGAACATTCTTCAGTAACCATTCTGTTAGCCCGCTAATCAATGCCCACATGATGCACATGAAACCGAACAGGGCGCAAGAAATATAAGTCTTGCCACTGGACCCTTCAAGTAACTCAGACACATTCCCAAAACTTCTAAGTTTAGCAAATCCTCTCTTGAAGTCACTAGTTCTTTTTTTCCCCAATTGGGAGAGAATAAACCTTTGTTAAGGGTGGAATTAGGGGTCTGGAGGAACTCTTACAAACCTCCCCCCAACCAAATAGCGCTTTTTAAATATTAGCCGGGCATGTAAACGCACCCTACCATTAGGTTGAAAGTTTCAAAAGCACGACTTTATTTTTCTGTGGACCCTCACTTCGGAATTTCACTACCATCCTACTCCGCGTTTAGAAACCCTCCTATCACAATTTCAAAAATTACTCCTAAAAACCCATTTATTCCAACAGGCATTGGACCTCCTTCCTAGTAGTACCTGGTTTAGTCATTCTTGGTTTGTACTGTCCTTTGTTGAATTTGAAGTTATGTCTAATTATCGTTTATGATTTACTGTTTGTCTCTAGTGGCCCCTTCGGAGCCTTTCTTTAGCTTTATTTTAATGGGAGTTCTTTCTTTTTTCTGAGTACACTAGCATTTTTATTATTTATTGTAAACAGCCCTCAATGTCTTCGACCAAAGGGCCGGTTATATTAACCGTGTTCTAAATAAAGATCCACCCTCCGGTTCATAGCTCTCGCCTTTTCAAACCCTCCCCTCTTCTATCGACGAGCCACATTCTCTTTAAGCCCACACTCAAATGTGAGTCAGAACGTGTTCCAAGCTGACGTCTATGATCTTCCCACCTTGACATGTAACATTTTCCATGGTTCGGCCCAGTCGAATCAAATTTGGGCCCGCGTTTTCCTGGCCTCCGGGAGGCCGCGTATAGAGCGCAACTCTTGTCTGTTCAGCGCCTCGCCCCCCCGTCCCCCTGAACCCAATCGCCGTCCCCGATCCCTTCCCAAGGTGAAAACTTGTGGTCTTAAAAGTAAGAATAGACGCAGCGCAGTGGAGGTTACAGGGTAGAAGAAGGACTTGGAAATGGAGTACCTTCAGTTACTAAACCACTGACCGTCAGAGCTTCTGCAGGCTGACAACGTGCCCGAAGGCCTCCCCACAATCAACATGTGGAGACAATTGCGCCGAAACACGCCTACAGTATCCCCTTGATCGCGCAATCTGTCTTTTCCCCAGACAAACAAGGAAGGAAGCGGTTGGAACTGCAGCGGGCCAGGGCTCAGAAAGGCCCCTAGGGCACACAGTGGCAGTGTTTCCTCTCCCAACAGGAGAAAGTGTTTTCAAGGTCTCAAAGTGCAGAAGGCGGGTGGTGGAAAATAACTCCTCCCCCCCCCCCCCCTTGGTTGTCGCAGCCAAGCCGGACACGTTATCTCCTGTTTGACTGCAACTGAATAAGCTCAATAAAATGACTCCACATCGGACGCCTTACAGAGAGGCCTGCGAGCTCCCGAGGCCGAAAGACCCCTCACCATTTCCTTTAGTTTTAGGCCCCATTTCTAAGCAAGAAAAAAATCTCAGGGGAGCATTCTTGACTCCTCTCGTTCTCCTCCTCCCCCCCATCGTTTCTGCCCAGGGATAGAATCATTAGAGAACAGGTGGATAAGCAATGCGATGAGTAGCGTCCTGGACAGGCGAGTACCAGGGGCCTGTCGTTTTTGACCATGACGCTATAGGAACATTGCAGCACTGTCATTTTGGTGGCAGGGTCATTTTTTTGGTTAGTGAGTCTTCTCAACTCGAGTTTTCTAAACTGTGCAGTCAACCAGGTACGCCTCCTCATTCTGAGCGCGAGGGAGGAAGAGGTCTTACTAGGGTTAGAGACCCATAATTATTTAAAGTTTGATGTCTGTTTGGCTATTAATTTGGTGCTTCTGTTAGTCTGGCTTGTTCAAGAGGTTAATGGAGGGTTGGTTGGTAGGATGAGCCAGCTGCATAAGTACGCTGAGGTCATCAAAAGATGATATGCTCAGACTCCAGAGCTGCAGAAGAGGTCGATTACCCAGAGGTGCGGGACTGGGACTGGGAGTTTCTCAAGGAACGCCACGTTAGCAGGTAAGGCTTAGTTAAACTATTGTAAGGGTCTCTTAGATGGGAAGAGCTTAAGGGGCTCATTGAGCGCCTTGGAAGCAATTCGTATTCCTTTAGAACTTCACAGGTTCAGGATACAATGACTGGACGACCTTTGCCTGCCACAGAAATTCGGACAGCACGAAGAAAACCAGCTTTTCCAATTCTTAGAGCAATAATGACAAATGATAGAAGCTGAATGGGAATCACAAGGAGGCCTGGGTTACGGAGAGGCCTGAACTATTGCTTTGCTTGTATCCTTATCTTTTAGCAAGGAGAAAGGCTTCCTAAGGTAGATGCCTTAATATCAGCCGTGAATAAAAAGACCACTATTCCAGTGCGAAGGTGGCGCAGCACTAAACGATCCACAGGAATAAGAAGCTTGAGGTTCTACTGAGACAGATGCTTCCAAGCTCTTTCTGAAACTGCTGGTAACAGACATGTCACAAATGCAGGAGGTAATCAGAATGGTAGACAGTCGGAGTGGCATATATTTGGCAGACGCACGATTTATGATTTCATTAGAGCTTTAGCAAATAGCATGGCCTTCATCAGTAGCACGCTCGACGATTGCTAGGCTGCTACAACAGGCCAGCGGATGTACTCTTCAAAGACTAGACTTAGTAGACTTCCTTTTCAAGGTACAACTTCTATTTGGGGAAGCTTTAGAGGAATTGTTTAAAGACAGGAGCAAGAGAGACTCAAAACCAGACTAAGCTTCCAGAGGATAAGCTAAAGGCATCTAGCATCATTTAACAATTCAAAGCCATATTTAGAGATTTCATATAGATAGATCTCCTAGAAGGTTTGTGCCTTATCAGAGAACAAGGCCTTATGCACAAAATCAGCCATTCGTATAGGAAGAGAAGCAGGACAAGGGTCCTTTTAAAATTCAGGATCAGGGCAAAATGTGGCACCAATGAGATTCTGCAGGACCCAGGTAGAGGAGATACAAACCGGCGGACATCTTCAAATGGTTCTACTCTGGTTGGGTCCATATTACATCAGATCAGTGGGTACTCGAGATAATTCGCAAGGGCTACGTTTTGGAATTTGAAAAGCTCTCTCAATGATGCATTTGTTCTTTCTCCATGCAAAGTTGCCATTGACAAACAAGCCGGCGTCAAAGAAACTTGCCAACATCTGCTGCATAATCCAGGCTGTAGTTCCAGTACCCTCAGAGCACGATAGGCTCAGAACGTTTTATTCCAAGAACCATTATTCAGTTGCAAGCAATTCCATTGGATTTGGGCAGTAGCCGCCAAGAACCTTCACAGAGAGATGGTAGTTGTAGCAAGCCGCTTTGCATCAGGAAGGAGTGCCTAGCTGCTCGTACAGCCTTATCTGGCACGATTGTGTTAATACAAGCAAAATGATGGAGGAGAGCAAATTGACGCAACCAAGAAAATGATCAATCTCTTGCAACATATTGGTGGGGTCATCAACAAAGTCAAAAGTCAGATCACTCCATCTCAGTATTGATTCATCTAGGGGCAAGATTTGACACAAGGCAAGGAATGGTGTTCTTAACACACGTAGAGAAGGTTCGACTCGGTTACAGATTCGTCTGTTTTTACAAAACAGTAGCTCCAACAGCATGGTTCGTATCTCCAGATTCTGAGCTGGTTTATGGTGGAAACATTGGATTGATACCATGGACACAAACACATATGGTGTTCATTTCAAAGGGGAATTATGGATTTGGTGGAGTCCACAAACAATGCTTTTAAGTCAGAATTGTTTGTCCTGCAGAAGCACGAATCACTCTAAAGTGGTGGCTTCGCAAAGAGAAGAAACTGCTGGCAGGCATAGCCATTAGAAAGTCTCAAAATGGAAAAATGGTTATAAAAGATGCCGGTATGTGAAAGGATGGGCGAGATCATTGCCAGGGGCGGATCGCTCAAGGCGAATGGAGCAGGGAGCCCAGATGTTATGGTCAATCAACCAGTTGGAGAGTAGATGAGAATGGTATTTCTAGCGTTAAAAGCTTTTCAAATAAGTCTTGAAGGAAAGGCGCTAATAAGAGTGTTCTACGAACAATGCCAACCAAAGTAGTATACATTTCTCCAGGACCAAGCAGGAAGTCAGTCCTCAAATATGGGCTGACTGTCGGCCCGCCGACAGAGCCCTAGAGGTTGAGCCAATGTTCCCCAGCTTTCAAAAAAAGCCTTTGGCGAATTGCAGCGCGTATGCGCAGTGTCCACTTCCTGCCCAAGGGTGCCATCTTGCTCAGTCTTCTTTTTTCCGCGGAGCCCTAAAGACGTTGTTTGTAATTCACCGCCAGAAAAGTTGATTTATTTGTCTTTTTTCTCGGTTCGACGCCGGTCGGTTCTTTTCCCGCCTGGACCCGCGACGCCGGTTGCGGAGTCCGTTCTTTATTTTGCGTTTTTTTTTTGGTCCTTCGAGACAGGTTTCGCCAGCATTTTTTTCTTTTTCACTGGCAGCCCGGTCTTTTGACCTCGCAGGGGCCCTTTTTCCCTCCGAGATGGATGCCAGCGGGTTTTTTTAACAAGTGTGATCGGTGTAAGAAACTCATGTCTCTTACCGACACACACGACTGCTGCCTCCGCTGCCTCGGACCCGATCATGACCCGATGATCTGTGGTCCGTGTGGCAAGATGTCCTCAAAAGCGTTGAGGAGTCGGCAGCATCACGGGAACGTATCTTCTCTGACTCCGGTCGAGCCCGGACCTCGTCAGAGGCTTCGATGTCTCAGGACTCTGGTCCTGAGCATCGTCGGAGTTCCTCTGAGCGGGGGTCTCCTACCCGGGAACATCATCGGAAGAAGAAACCCGTGAGGGCGGTCGGTGGACGCTCCTGGTTCCTCGAGGGCCAGGTCGCATAGCCCCGATAGCCGCCCGGGTCCTTGGAGATGGAGAGGCCTTCCAAACATCCTCGTCTCGAGATGGACTCGCCTGCTCACGTAAGTGCTGTAGTCCTCGTGGACTCGCCTCCGAAGGAGCCGACGTTGGGCCCGACGCCGTCGGGGCCCGAGTCGGGGGCTGCTGGGTCTCCTGAGCTCGACTCAGGTTGACGGCCTTGGAGAGCAGTCTGACTGCCTTCATGGACCAGCAGCGGGCATTGATCGCTGGCCTCGCCGGTGCTTCTGCCCTGACCACCGGGACGTCGACGTCCAAGTCGACCCCGGAGACCGAGCCGATCCTCGAGTCCATGAGGGCTCGAGTCGATCCTCGGTCACGGTCTCCTTCGGCCTCCCGTTCGGGACCGAGGTCGTCGACGCCAACTCCCTCGGCGTCGGGGCGGACGGCATTGATGCCCGCCTGACCGGAGCCGCTCGACTCCTCCTCCGAGGAGTCAGCCTGGGAAACCGAGACGAAGAGTCACCTGGTTCTTTTCGGACTCGGTGTGTCCCATCGGACCCCCGAGTCCGAACCTCGGAGACGGTCCCCCCCGGAGGATACCCGGTTCTCGGACTTCGTGCGGGATATGGCCAAGGCCTTGGCCTTCCCCGCGGATCCCGAGGAGGAGCCTCGAGCCGAAGAGCTCGATGCCCTCCAGTATGACTCTCCCCCAAAGGAGGCCTTTACTGTACCGGTTCCTCCGATGCTGGAACGACTTCTCTTCCGCATGTGGGAGAGCCCGGCGTCGTCGCCGGTGTTAAGCAAGCGGGTCGATTCCATTTATCGAGTCCGCAAGAGCCCCGGGTTCCAAAAGGCACAACTACCGCACCATTCCATGGTGGTGGAATCGGCCATGCATAGACTCAAGAGTCAAAAGATGCACTCCTCGGTGCCTCCCGGTCGGGAGGCTCGAACCTGGATGCCCTCGTAGGAAGTGTTTCCAGGGCTCTATGCTTGCTTGTCGAGTCCAGACCTACCAGCTCTATATGGGCATGTATCTCCGAGACCTGGCTAAAGAAATAGCCGGGTTCTCTGCTGGTCTCTCCGAAGAACCTTTGCAGAGGTTCCAAGCCTTGTCAACTGGTATTCGGGAGTGCTCAAGTTTATCTCTCGAGCAGCCTACGATGGCTTTGAAGCATCGGCTCGAGTAGCCGGAGCCGGCATCGGTGCCCGCCGACAGGCTTGGCTTCAGTCATCCGACCTCGAGCCATGGGTGCAGGACAAGTTGGTCGATGTCCCCTGCAGAGGTGAAAACCTCTTTGGTAAACCCATGGCTGAGAAGGCTGCACAGATTGAGACCGAGACTCTCACCAGGACTCGGCTCTCAAGGAAGACCTCTGCCCCTTCTCAGAAAAAGAAGGGCTCGGGGGGCCCTTTTACCCGAGGAAGGCTGCTGCCTATAAACAATACCCTCATTTTCAGGCCTCAGCAGCTCCCCAACAGGGTCAGCAGGCCAAGGGACGGGGTATGGGTCCCGTAGGCAGCAAGCCCCCAAGCCTGCACCACCGGCCCCTGCTCAGCAGGGTGGGGGTTTTTGACTTCATCAGCATAGCCTCTCCCCCTCAGCTGGTTTCTCTCAGCACAGGAGGCCGGCTGGTCCACTTTGCCCACAGGTGGTCCAACATCACTACAGATACCTGGGTGCTTCACATAGTCCAAGAAGGCTATCTTCTGCACTTCCACCAGGTACCTCCCTCCTACTTTCCAGGGGAGCCTCTCAGACTCCCTCTGCACAGGGACTTACTCCTTCAGGAGTTAGCAAGTCTTCTTCAGGAACAGGCTGTGGAACCGGTGCCCCACCACCTGAGGGTCAAGGCTTTTATTCCAGGTACTTTCTGATACCAAAAAGAACAGGAGGCCTCAGACCCATCCTGGACTTGCGGAATCTCAACAAGTTCCTCGCAAGGGAAAAGTTCAAGATGCTTACCCTTGGAATCCTGCTGCCCTACCTCCAGCAGGGAGACTGGCTATGCTCCTTGGATCTAAAGGATGCCTACACTCACATCCTCATCCACCCAAGCCACAGACAGTATCTCAGGTTTGTTGTGGGAGGCAATCATTACCAGTACAGAGTACTACCCTTTGGCCTATCCTCCGCCCCCATGGTGTTCACCAAATGCCTAGCAGTGGTGGCTTATCTAAGACTTCAAGGCCTCTTTGTGTTTCCATACCTGGACGACTGGCTCATCAGGGCACAGTCATCCCAGGAGGCCACTCACGCTACGCACCGCACTGTGGCTCTGCTCCAGCACTTGGGCTTTGTCATAAACTTCGCAAAGTCCACTTTGCTCCCCTCTCAGGATCTCGAGTTCATCGGCGCAAGGTTAGACACCCTTCAGGCACTAGCTTTTCTGCCTCTCGACAGGGCAAACAGGCTCATGGATCTTGCCAGCCACTTTCACAGCAATTCCCTGGTCTCTGCCAGGCAATTTCTGAGACTGCTCGGCCATATGGCTTCCACAGTCCATGTGACCCCCAATGCCCGCCTACACATGCGGCCGGCTCAGTGGAGCCTTCGCACACAATGGCATCAGGCCACGGGAGCCTAGCGGACTCCGTACAGATCTCCGACCCGCTGGTCTCTTCTCTGCAATGGTGGCTTCATCTGCCGAACCTAGTCCTCGGAATGACTTTTCAGTCTCCTCCTCCTTCTCAGGTCCTGACGACCGATGCTTCTCTCCTGGGTTGGGGAGCACATTGCCAAGGGACATGTACTCAAGGCCTCTGGACTCCTTGGGAGTCTGCCCAGCAGATCAACTTCCTGGAGCTCAGAGCAATCCGCCTGGCTCTGAGGGCCTTCTCCCACCTCACTTCTCACCAGTCTGTGCTGGTCCAGACGGACAATCAAGTTGCAATGTTCTACGTGAACAAACAAGGGGGCACAGGCTCCTTCCTTCTCTGTCAGGAGGCACAAAAACTGTGCTCTTGGGCCGTCAGCCGCGGCATCCTCCTCAAAGCTGTTTATCTCCCAGGTCCAGAAAATTGTCTGGCAGACAAACTGAGCAGAATCCTCCAGCCACACGAGTGGAGATTAGATCCGTTGGTGGTTCAACGGATATTTCTCAAGTGGGGTCTACCCATCATGGATCTCTTTGCCAGTCCTCTCAACCGGCAACTTCCCCGATTCTGCTCTCGACAACCGCATCCTCTCAGAGTAGCGGCGGATGCTTTTCTTCTCTCCTGGTCCACAGGCCTTCTGTATGCCTTTCCTCCCATGCCACTGGTGTCTCGGACGCTCTTCAAGGTTCTCCGGGACAAAGCCTCATGATCCTCGTGGCTCCCCGGTGGCCGAGACAGCCCTGGTTCCCGCTTCTGATGCAGCTGGCGGTGGACACTCCCATCCCTCTGGGGTTTCAACCCGATCTCCTGACCCAGGATCACGGGACTCTCCTACACCCCAACCTCCGGTCCCTTCATCTGATGGCCTGGCTGCTGAAAGGGTAGTGCTTGCTCCCCTCCTGCTGCCTAGAGATGTGGAGGAAGTCGTCTTGGCCTCCAGGCGACCCTCCACCCGGAAGTCCTACGCTCTTAAGTGGCGTCGGTTCTCTGCCTGGTGTGCTCAGCGGTCTCAGATCCCTTCTCCTGTTTGGTGGAAGTGGTCTTGCAGTACTTAGACTTTGCCTCTCCAATCTTGGACTTAAGTCCAACTCTGTCAGAGTCCACCTCAGTGCTCTCTCTGCGCATCACATGCCGGTGGATAGCAGGCCTCTTTCCAGCCAACCTCTACTGGCTCGATATCTCAGAGGCCACCTTCTCCTAAAGCCACCTTTACGCCCACCAGCCCCTAACTGGGATCTGAACGTGGTGTTACAGCGGATTACCTGTCCGCCTTTTGAACCTATGGCTACCTGTCATCTTCGTTTTCTTTCTTGGAAAACCTTATTCTTGGTAGCCCTCACTTCTGCTAGACGCGTTAGTGAGCTGCAAGCCCTAGTGTCTGATCCCCTTACACTAGGTTCTACAAGAATAGGGTAGTCCTACGGACTCACCCTAAGTTTCTTCCAAAGTGGTTTCCCCTTTTCACATCAACCAGGAGGTGGTACTTCCGACCTTCTTTCCCAGGCCACACTCCAGCCGAGCTGAAATGGTCCTGCATACCCTGGACTGTAGGAGGGCGTTAACCTTCTACCTTGACCGTACGCGGGAGCACCGAAGGGCTGTTCAGCTCTTCGTGTCTTATGACCCCAATAAGTTGGGGCTCCCTGTCTCCAAGCGTACTCTGTCCATCTGGGTTGCTGACTGTATCGCTTGGGCTTATGGGGCAGCCGGCCTCTCGTTGGAGAGTCGAGTCACGGCTCATCGTGTTAGGGCGAAGGCTGCGTCAGTGGCTTACCTCCGCTCTGTTCCATTGGCAGACATCTGCCGGGCCGCTACTTGGTCTTCAAGCCAGACTTTTGCGGCCCATTACTGCCTGGAGAGGGAGTCCCGCAGGGACAGTGCTTTCGGACAGGCAGTCCTCCGTAATCTCTTTGAGGTATAGGCAACTCCTACCCTCCGTCCCGGATGTTGGGCTACCGGTTGGAGGCGTATTCAGAGAAGATTCCTTCCTTCTGTGCTACTGAGCTTGAGGGAGCTCATTTTTTGTGCTTAGGGTCTCGGGTAGCCTTCAGCTTGGGAGTCCCTTATGTGAGGACTGACGTCTTGCTTGGTCCTGGAGACAGAGTAGTTACGCCACTGTAACAGGTGTTCTCCAGGAGCAGCAGGAATCAGTCCTCACAACCCTCCCTCCTCCCCTTGGAGTTGCAGTCCTATGATTTCGTTTTTGCTAATTTTTTGCTGTCTTTTAGCTATGTCATCAGACTGAGCAAGATGGCACCCTTGGGCAGGAAGGGGACCGCGCATGCGCGCTGCAATTCCCAAGGGCTTTCTTTGAAAGCTGGGGAAAATTGCTCCGCGAGGGCTCCGTTTGCGCCGACGTCACCCATATGTGAGGACTGATTCCTGCTGCTCCTGGAGAACACCTGTTACAGGTGAGTAACTCTCTTTCTTGGAGGGGCTATAGCTATAGCACTTGACTGAGTAGGATGGCACCTTTGGGTGGGAAGGGGACCACACATGCGTGATGGCATTCCCAAAGGCCTTCTTTGAAAGCTGGGGAAATGTTCCATGTGAGCTCTGTCTGTGCCGACGTCACTCATATGTGAGGACTGATTCCTGCTGTCCCTGGAGAACACCTGTTACAGGTGAGTCACTACACTATTTCTGGAGTCCAATGGATTGCAGGATCCAAGGCAACATGGATTCACCAGAGGCAGGTCTTGTCAGACAAATCTGATAGATTTCTTTGACTGGGCGACCAGGGAGTTGGACTGATGGAGAGCCCTAGATGATGTTTATTTAGATATCTCCAGGAACAAGCAGGAATGAGTCTTCACATATGGGTATATCGGCACCGACGGAGTCTGCGCGGGAACGCTCCCCAGCGTCCAATCAGAACACTTTTGGAAGCATCCCAACACGCCTGCGTGCTGCCTTCCCGCCTTTCCCAACGTCCTCTCCTCAGTTTTCGTTTTTCTGCGGAGCCGGCAGGACGGCCTCCTGTCACCGCAGAAAATTCTTCCTTTATTTTTGTTTTTTTCTTGTGGTCGCGTCTACCTTCCCTCGACGCACCGGTACCGCCGGTGTTTTCTTTTCTTTTCTTCTACAAATATTTCCTTTTGTGGGAAATTTTTTCCTATTTTGTGCCTGACAGGTTTCGGCCTGCTAGGCCTCTCCACTTTCCCTCATGGAAATGCTAGCCACTAGAATGTGTTTTAACTGTGGCGCTACCAAATTAGTTTTAGACACCCATAATTGGTGCCTTCCATGTTTGGGACCTGAACACCATCCGCTGGAGTGTCCCTCCTGCACTACTATTTCTACAAGAAGTTTTCAGCATCGAGCTCAACTCGGTACGCCGTCCCCCTCAGACCTGAGGGTACCAGCTAGATCTTCTTTTTCGCAGGATCAGGTAACCAAACAAAAGTCTGTAAAGACTAGCCAGTCCTCGGGTGGTAGATCTCATGTACATCATAGAGATGCCTTTCGGCTTGCCCCCGAGGACATATTGGCTTTAAAACCCCGGCGGGAGGCTTCTGTCTCAAAAGCATTAACGGGGTTTCAGGTTGTTCCCGGGGTTTTTACCTCGGTGAACATACCTGAGCCATGCCCGGTGGTGGTATCCGCTTTGAGCGGTGCCGGTACCCCGGCATCGGCAATGGTGCTGGATGAAACATTCCACACCGATGATCGCAGTCAAGCGCTCTCGGTATCTTCGGTGCCGCTAGAGCCGCTACCGACCGATCTTCCCACATCGGTCCCGGTACCGATGCTGGTATCCACGTCGGTGCCCTCCAGATATGCATCGATAGACTCGCTTCTTTTCGATGCCGAGTCTAGAATCGATCTCTATCTGGATGACTGGGTACCGACTCGTCTCGGTACCGACTTTCAGACGGTACCGAAGACATTCCTACCGATGATCAGGTCCTGCCACATTCGGTTACCTCGGTACCTATAGTGCCGTCACAGAATGATATTCATACATCGTTGTAACCGACGGTACCGGTACCGATACCGGTATTTACATCAACATCGGTGTCGGTAACTCCCATGATCCTTTCAGCAGTCTAGCTTCCTTCCATACCGAGTTTGGACTCGATCCCTAGCATGGACGATTTGCTACCGACGAGTTGCGGTACAGGTTTTCAGCGGTACCGACAACTATCTTTCAAAGATAATCCGATGCTCCACCCCTCCAGATCTTCTATTCTACAGAATCTGAATGAGACGGTGGATGCTAGAGCTAGTTCTTCAACAGATCTAGTTCTTCCTCCTCTTCCTCGAGGACTCCCCTCTGGGGAGATTTCTTTTCAAGCTTTCCTGCTTGATATGGTGAAGTTACTTGCCATTTCTATACCTGGTCAAGACCCTGCACCAGGGGATCCACAACCTATACAGATCCCCTGCAATCCAAAGGAAGTCATTATGTTTCCTTTGCATCAAACCTTGCAGGATCTCCTATTTAGAACGTGGGAAACTCCTTTAACGGTATCCCCACCTTCTAGGGCAACTGATCTTCTATACAAGGTGCCCCCTTCTCCAGGTTTTCAAAAGCCTCAGCTCCCTCATCATTCTCTTGTTGTAGAATCAGCAATGAGGCGTGTTAAGAGTACTAAGAAGCACTCTTCTTATCCGCCAGGTCGTGAGGCTAAGACTTTAGATGCCTTTGGACGTCAAACTTTCCAGGCATCCATGTTTTCAGCAAGAATCCTTTCATATATTTTCTATATGGGATTATCTCTTGAGGAAGTCACAAAAGATCATCTACTTTTGACCCCTTTCCTCCAAGAGCCTAAAAGAGCAGATTTTTCTATGCTAGTCAATCATGCTCAAAATATTTCTAAGTTCCTTACTCGTGCTTCCCTGGACTCTTTCGAGTCTGTTAGCAGAACTTCTGCTATAGCCATAGGGGCACGACGTAGAGCCTGGCTCCAAGCTTCAGACTTGGACAAATGCGTACAAGATAGACTGGGAAATGCTCCTTGCACTGGAGAGAATCTCTTTAATAAAGAGACTGTGCTCCAGGCTGACCTAAGGTAACCAATGACACTATTGCTTTCAGAGGCTTGTCTATGCCTTCCTCTAGCCCAGTTTGTAGAAAATCTACTACTAAGCTTTGTTCCCTTAATGGGAGAAGGTTTGTTTATCCATCCTTCTACCCATCATACAGATGCTCCCAGGCAGGGAAAACAAAAACCAGTCAGGCTCAGGAAACCCACAACCTCAACGGGGTCAGCAAACCCCGCAGACGCAGTGTTGCTGAAAAAACTCTTCCATGAATCCTTTTTCCTCTTTGAGGTTTAGATCCAGTAGTTGTGCTTCTTACGTTTCTTTCAAGCATCTACATCGGTTCCATCCTAAAATGTACATATGTCCCTCTTAAAGAGACACCCTGACTATCAGCTCAGGGAGCTTCTTAAGATTATGCTTTACAGGTAGTTACAGTTACTCCTCATCCTCTGAACTACAGAGAGGAGTACCATATCTGTCAATAAGGGTGCCATGCCTTTACCTTTAAAAGCTACTAACATCACTATATCCTCTGTGTCGTGAAACTCAACTTGTAAATGTCGGATGATTACCGGAAAGCGGACACATATTAAAAGTATTGTCCTCCACTCGGTTTCATCCTTTTAATCAAAAATTGTGTAAATCCCTAATAAAAAGCATATAGTAAAATCCCAGCTACTTAGCTGTTTTCAAGATCCCAAATCCGGAAGAACCACGGCACGATGTTACGTTTCGGGTTATCACCCTGTAATCACAGCCAGCTCACGCACTCATCATGTCTATCATTTCTTAACCCACTAAACCTGACCACAAACGCTGGAGGAACAGCAGATTCATTCAAAGGGTCATGTTGGTGGGAATGGCCAAAATTTGCCCGTCACTCAAAACAAATCACTCCAAATCCCCTCTCTCTATTCTCTCTCTTTAAGATATATATATCTATATATATATCATTTGTATTTACATATATATATATATGTATTACAATATATGATAGTAGGTAGATATGTCTCTATAATATTTCTGTCTGTCTGCCTCGATATAGAGATACTCATACAATATATTATATATATATTCCCCTACGGACCCGACAGCATAAAGATCTATCCTTTTCCATGCTGTCCAAGCCACACTTTAGGGTTCTCCATAATCAACCACTTCCTGTGGTAGTTGAGGAGTTTTGTAACATGACCTTCAGTTTAGGTACACCTGCAGCCCTCCATATACTTTCCTTTTCAACTAGGAGGGCCTTTCTGAATCTTCAGTAACTGAGGAGGCTACAATGCCTCATGTCCTCCTATCCTTCTTTGTTACAAGATATATAGGGATTAATCAAAGCTCCCCGTCTCCTATAAGAACTATAGTCTCCTTTAAAGTCAAAAGATGCTTCAGTTTTTATCTAATAGGGAACTTACGTGTTTTCCGACAACAATCCTACATCATTGAACTACCCAGTTTCACTGGGATTGTTTATTCTCCCCCTAAGGGTTCTAACCTCAGCCTGTTTTTTGCCACAGTTAGTACCCTCTCCCTGACATTGAGCGTAATCCATGGGGATATTCTGTTGGTTCATAGTCACAAATTCCACCTGAACCTCCATATACCCCTTTACCATACCACCCGGTGAGGATCCATATTGGTTTATTGCCTTTCAATATTACCACTAACTATCACCTGAAAACTAAGAGATTCCTATCTAGGACATCCTGTTTGGTCCAGCTGTTCCACAGCCGCATCTTTTTAGTTCAATTTCCTACCCTGCATCCCGTTGTGGTTTCGGTAAAATAGCATGCGGCTCTCAAATTTCGCAACATGCTGGGATCCTCCATGCAACTGACTCAGCTTGGGAGTCCTCATATGTGAATGACTCATTCCTGATTGTTCCTGGACGATAGCACAGTGTACTGTACCTGCTAAACAGGTGGATCTCGGGGAACAGCAGGAATAAGTATTCACAACCCACCCACCTCCCCTAGGAGTTGCATTTCTCTATCTCTATTTTTCCCTTTCTCTCTCTCTCTCTCTTTGCCCTCAGCTTTAAAACGTAATCTGAGAAGAGGCAGTGGAAAGGCGGGAAGGCAGCACGCAGGCGTGTTGGTTGATGCTTCCAAAAGCGTTGTCTGATTGGACCCTGGGGAGGCGTTCCTGACGCAGGAACTCCGTCAGTGCCAACGTAACCCATATGTGAAGACTTATTCCTGCTGTGCACAGAGATCACCTGTTACAGGTAAGTAACTGTGCTATCTCCAGGAACAAGCAGGAATATAGTCTTCACATATTGGTGCGAGACAAAAGGAAAGAGCGAAACCAGTGATGAAATGATCTGTGGATCCCAAGATCATGCAGACGGGCGAGAAGCGTGCGGTGATCAACCAGATCGAAAGCGGAGGATAGGTTCAGGGAGACAGCAAGAGAGAGAGGTCACCTGTTCATGAGACTGGTGGACTTCATTCAGGAGTGCAAGCAGCACAGTCTCGATTGGCGAGGCTGAAAGGAGAGGATGGTGTTTTGCAAGAAAAACTAGTTTTTCCAGAACTTTTGAGAAAAAGGGGAAGTTAGAGGCGGGATGCCAGTTGGCCAAAGTGGAGGGATCAAGAGGACTGCGTAAGGAGGGGTTGGATAAGGGAATGTTTCCAAGTAGTGGGAAAGAGGTCAGAGGAGAGACTGGAATTGACCATGAGTAGAATGTACGGCAGCAACGTGAGGGAAGGTTCCAGGAGCCGGAAAGAGGGATCAAGTAAGCAAGTGGTTCTATGTGAAGAAGTAATGACCTTAGTGAGTCAGCAGTCATAACAGATTGGAAAGTGTGCCAGATATGGGGGAAGGCTGGGGAGGGGGAAGGGGAGGGAGGAAAGGAATGGGGGGAGAGAAGAGTAGGGGAAAGGGGAAGGGGGCAGGAAAGGAAGGAAGCATGGAAGGGACTGTATTTTCCCGGAGAAGAAAGAGGCAAGATGGGCCGGATCTGGAGTGACAGACGGGAATGTGGTAGGCGTGGAGGCAGTGGTGATAGAGACGTTTAAATACCTCTGTGGCATAAATGTACAGGAGGGTCTCTTTCAATTGAAGGCATGCTCTGCTACGAGGGGACATAAGATGAGAGTGTAAGGGGATAGACTCAGGAGTAATATGCAGAAGAAATATTTCTTTACGGAAAGAGTGGTATATGCATGAAATAGTCTCCCAGTGGAGGTGGTGGACAAGAGGACAGTATCTGAATTCAAAAAAGCATGGGACAAACACAGAGGATCTCTAAAGGTAAAAAGGGGAATATTGTAGTTGATTTGGAAGGGCAGACTAGATAGGCCATGTGGTCTTTTCCTGCTGTCATGTTTCTATATTTCTATTCTACAGATACTCTTATAGTCCCTATTCCTTTGTGTTGGAAGCTCCTCACTGCAGGCAAAAACACAGCAGTGCACAAACCCCATCTGTTTTCTTGTCCAGTTTCTGTTGTGATTCCAGTATACCTAGAATGATACAGTCTGACGAAATGGCTTTCCACAGATGTTTGACAGGCCCTATTAGTTTCAGCTACTAATGTGTGAATTGTGCTTTGCAGGGCTGCTTTCTATGTTTGAGCTACTTTTTTCTCCAGTACATTATGCTTAGAATCACACTGCATTTTAAAGTAGCATTTCAAGATAGTGTTTTGAAGTTCTTTGGTTTTGATGGATAAAACTATTGATCTAATGAGGATGAAAAGTCTGTTGCACTTTTGCTGATACCTTCATTTACAGTCTTCTAATTAAACAACTATTAAAAGTTGCCTCATAATTGTGCAAAGCCCACAACCCAAGATTTATCTCTTTTCTAAGCCTCACAGTCTGTCAACAGGAGTTCAGCAACCTTTTGCTACATGTGAACATTATGTACTGTCTAGTATTTTTATACTTATTTTGGATTTCTGTGCTCTTGCATGGAATATTTTACATAGCTAACCTTTCAACGTGGCATGATTGAATTGCTGCAGCGTTAATCAAAGAATAATGTACCTATATGAAAACATTTAATAAATTAATTTATTTGAAATGATTAATAAGATAAAAAATTAAGTGCTCTTAGTTTTAAGGCAGTTTTGATAAGATAGAAGAAAATGCGTTAATTTAAATCTGATGGAAGTTCATGCATTGGATATTTATTTTAATTTCAAGCCATACTTATGTGGTTTGGTAGTTCTTATTGGACTAAAAAGATAAAAGTAAAGCTGGAATTTGACTTGGACAGATAAAGGCGCTTAAGGTCTGTATCTGCCTTTATATTCTGGGGGTCAATTATTAACACCACACGCCGATACTGTTAATACACATTTTACCTCAGAGCTCATTGAATAAAATAGGCATATCAGCAAATAACGTGTCTTAATTGTATTAGCATGCATTAGCAATTAATAAATGACCCACTCTGGATCTTTGGAACATTTCTTGTGGGAAGTTAAGGAGATAATAGCAAATACTTCAGTTCATGTCACAAAGCAATCCATAAAAACGAAGTCCCCTTTTTTGACCTAACAGCTTCCCTTTTTGTGCTTCCAGTTCAATTGTAGCAGGCCTTTATTGGCTATGACACCATTGGTCATCATTCACAACTATTCCCCTATTTTCCTATTTTGTAATGTTCCCCACCATCTAGTTATTAAAAAGATGTTCCTATGCTAGAGGCCATAAACCAGAGCTCTTCAGAGTCCAGCTGATGTGGACTGTAGTCTGGCTATTGGGTGTGCTGTTCGTAACTGGCATTTGTTTCCCCATGGGGGCTTGTTAACATGTTTCAAAAGAATGAATGATTTTAAAATAGTTCCATGCATTTTTATTATAAAGGCCTAGCAAAGTAATTATATGAGTTGGTTAACCAAATAGAAAAGATTTTATGTATTCTGCTTGTACAGAATGGTTTAGAAAAAAGCCAAAAAGCCTTTGACACTTGATCAATCTTGTGGATGCTTTAGCCAAATTATGATGATCCTGTTTCTGGTTTTCAGGAGGTAAATGCCCTTGAGTGTGAAATTCAGCTGCTGAAAAACCTGCTGCATGAAAGAATTGTTCAATATTATGGCTGCTTGAAGGATTCTCAAGAACGGACCCTCTCCATTTTTATGGAATATATGCCAGGGGTAAGAAGACAATTAATTCCAGCAAAAGTTCAATATTTGAAGTGTTTTTGTAGCTATGGTGGTATTTACTTATTCCCCTCAAGAACCTATTTAGATCATTAGATAATTTTTGTTGTTTGTTTTTTCTTAAGGTTTGTGTATTGATCTTTAGTAAGAGACTTGGAGATAACACAGGAAACCACATTGAATGTATGGGTTTTGGTCATCTGAGCTGTTATATAATTGTGGCTTCATTTTTGTCTCTACCTCTTTAAAAGAAACTAGTGTGAGTGCAAGTGATTCCTCCTTTCCTTGCCCTGCCATTCATTTCTGTTCATGTGTGGATGTCAGCCCAAGCTGTCCTGGGTTCCACACTTTCCTCAACTCTCTGTTCACCTTTATATCCAGAAACAAGCAGGAATGTAGTCTTCACACAGGGTATCGTCGGTACCGACGGAGCCTGTGCAGGAACGCTCCCCAGCGTCCAATAGGAACGCTTTTGGGAGCATCCCTCAGCACCTGCGTGCTGCCTTCCCGCCTTTCCAACTGTCCATCTTCAGTTCTTTGTTTTCCGCGGAGCCGACAGGATCCATTCCCTGTCACCGCAGAAAATTCCGTCTTTAAATTTCTTTTCTTGTGGTCGCGTTTGCTTACCGCACGACGCCTACCGGTACCGCCGGTTCTTTTCTTTTCTTTTCATACAAAAAAAAACAAAAACTTAGGCTTTAGACTGTTTCTTTTCAGAAACTTTTCTTTTTGGTGCTAGGCGCCATTTTGGGCACTAGGCCCCATATTCCTAAAACATGGAAAAGCCAACTAGTGGTTTTAAAAAATGTACTAAGTGTGGCGGTACCATTTCCGTCACTGACACCCATGATTGGTGTCTGAAATGTTTAGGACCTGAACATTCTCCAACGGAATGTCTCTCCTGTATGGGGATGACTAAAAGAGGAAGACAAAACCGGGCTGCAAAGCTCGGTACCCTCTTTTCTTCAGATGCCATATCCATTGCATCAACATCATCAAGGGCCTCTTCTTCCTCCCATGGATCTCAGGTAACTAAACATAAAAGCCGGTCCTCTAAGGGTAGCTCTCCTGCTAAGCATCGAGAGGCCATTGGCATTGCCTTGAGGGAACCACACCGGCAAAACAGCCCCGGCGGGAGGCTTCGGATTCCAAAGCATCGATGGGGCTTCAGGATGTTCTCGAGGCCTCAACCTCGCAAGAACTACCTGTGCAGGGGTTCCGGCCGTCCTTACCAGTACCGACACCCAGGCATCGGCAGCGTCGATAGACCAGAGGTTCCTCGCTATTGAGCGCAGCATCATAGCTCTTCTTTCAGCTGCAGTACCGGTGGTCCCACGGGCACCGGTACAGACACCGGTACCGACACCGATGGTACCGGCCCCGGTGGGAACTCTTCCCATGCCATCTCTGGCTGGAATTGACAAAGCGGTACCGGGTCAGCTCGGTACCGACTTCGATTGGTACCGGGATCGTGCATTACAAGAGCATTGGAGTCAGGAATATTTCGATTCCTCCAATTCCAAAGACTCTGACAATTCTGCTGGCACTAGAGGGTTTCTCCTAGAAGATCCCTCTTCTCCCCAATGCAGAATGTCACCTCCAGAGGACATGTCATTTCAGGATTTCATCTATGATATGTCCAAAGGTCTTTCAATCACAGTAGCTCCTGAAGAGGAACCCAGAGCAAAGGAATTGGAAATTCTCCAATATCCTAAAGCTCCTAAGGAGGCAGCCACTCTGCCTATCCATGAAATTCTGCATAGCTTGATGCTCAGAATGTGGGAGACACCTCTGACTACTTCTCCTCACTCTAGGAGACTTGATACTATGTATCGAGTTCCGCCATGTCCTGGATTTTAGAAAACTCAGCTGCCACACCATTCAATGGTAGTGGAATCAGCCATGCATAGGACGAAAAGTGCAAAGAGGCATGCATCCAATCCTCCAGATCGTGAATGCAGGACTCTGGATGCTTTTGGGCGCCAAACTTTTCAAGCTTCCATGCTTTCAGCTAGGATCAGTTCATATATCCTATATATGGGAATATTCCTCAAAGAAGTCACAGGAGACTTGGAACTTATGAGCCCATTCTCTCAGATGACAGGAGACAAGATTTTCTTGCTCTAGTTAAGCATGCTCAAGATGTCTCCAAGTTTCTTAATCGTGCAGCCTTTGACTGCTTCGAATGCATCAGCAGAACCTCTGCTATTGCCATTGGTGCACGACGGATTACCTGGCTACAGGCATCAGACTTGGAGATTTGAGTACAGGACAGGTTAGGCAACATTCCTTGCACGGTGGAGAATCTCTTTGGCAGGAAAAGGCTTACGAGTTAGATGCTGACAATTCTACCTTAGATAGAGTGTCAAAGTCTACAGCCACTCCAGCCAAAAGGAAGCCTTATAAAAAACCCTCTTTTAGCAAAAAGAGGAAGTTTTATCCTCCTTATACCCAGCAGAGTCAACCTCAAGGTCAGGTTGCCCAAAAGGGACAAACTAGACAGCAAAAGAAGCCAAAAGGCCCGAGAGCTCAACCAGCTCTCCAGGTTCAGCCCCCTCAAGGGCTTTGACTCCTTTCTAGAGAGCTTTGCCTTCCTGCCTCTGAGGGGTCCCCAAGCCCCCAATATTCCGGGCAGGTTATGCCACTTTGCCAACAGATGGCATCAGATAACAGCAGAAGATTGGACTTTGTCCATTGTAGGAGAAAGGGTACAAGCTTCATTTTCACAGCATACCCCCTCCTACAATTCTAAAGCAATTCAATTCTCAAACCTCTGCAATCTGCTAGATCACGAGGTCTCCACACTTCTTGCCCAAGGGACAATAGAGGAAGTACCCATTCTTCAATGGGGTGCAGGGTTCTACTCCCCCTATTTTCTTATTCCAAAGAAAACAGGAGGACACAGACCCATTCTGGACCTCAGAGAATTGAACAAATATCTCTTTCGAGAGAAATTCAAAATGATTTCTCTAGGAACTCTTCTGCCATACTTTCAAAGCCAGGATTGGCTTTGCTCTCTAGACTTAAAGGTTGCATACACTCACATTCTCATCCATCCAGATCACAGGAAATTCTTATGTTTCCTTTTCAGGGGAAAACATTTCCAGTACAGGGTTCTTCCCTTTGGTCTGGCTTCAGCACCAAGGGTGTTCACGAAATGCATGGCAGTAGTAGCTTCATTTCTACGAACCCTGGGGATTTTCGTCTTCCCTTACTTAGACGACTGGCTCATTCAAGCCCCTACAGTTGCAGAGGCCAGCACTGCACTGTCCCATACAATGCAAATCCTCCAATACTTGGGATTGGTAATAAACTTCCCAAAATCTCAACTAGTTCCTTCACAATGCCTAGAATTCATAGGAGCCTGTCTAGATACCAGACAGGCAAGGGCTTTCCTTCCACAAGCCCAGTGTCTTCGCATAATACAACTAGCTTCTCAAGCAGCAGGCAAATCCTCCCTCACTGCTCGAGAGCTACTGCAGTTACTGGGACCATATGGCATCCACAGTTCATGTAGTCCCATATGCTCGCCTCAACATGTGAGCAGCTCGGTGGACCCTCTCCACACAGTGGACAGAGGCCACAGGTCATTTGTCGGACAAAATAATAATCTCTCAACGACTAATTTTGTCCCTCCAATGGTGACAATGATTAGAAAATCTGACAGTGGGGTCTCCTTACCATCAACATCTCTTTCAGGCCACCCTAACAACAGATGCATCACAGGTGGGTTGGGGTGCACACCTGAATCATCTCTCTACCCAGGGCACCTGGACCCCACAGGAGGTTGGTTTACACATAAACCTCCGGGAATTAAGAGCAATCTATTTAGCTCTTCGAGTATTCCACGCCCAGCTCAGCTACAAGACAGTGCTAGTCCAGACAGACAATCAAGTAGCCATGTTCTGTGTGAACAAGCAGGGCGGAACAGGCTCTCTGTTGTTATGCAATGAAGCTTTACGACTATGGGCCCTCGCCAGAGAGCATCAAATTCACCTTCTAGTGGTATATCATCCAGGGATTCAAAACCTTTGGGCAGACAAACTCAGTCGAGTACTGCTGCCTCATGAGTGGTCCCTCTACCTAGACCAGGTGGCAAAGATATTTCATCTCTGGGGCACTCCAGACATAGACCTCTTTGCAAGTCCACTGAATGCCAAACTTCCCCGGTTCTGTTCCAGGATTCCAGCTCACAACTGTCAGGCAAGGGATGCTTTCCTCCTTCACTGGGGTCAGGACTTCCTTTATGCCTTCCCACCCATTCCCCTCATCCCCAAAACACTCTTCAAGCTTCAGAGAGACAGGGGTCGCATGATTCTCATAGCACCACGATGACCACGCAAACGTGGTATTCCCTGCTTCTACATCTCTCTCAAGCGGCACCTCTAGAGTTAGGGAATGCTCCAGATCTCCTTTCCCAGGAGAACGGGACGCTATGGCACCCGAATCCCCAGTCCCTGCACCTGCCTGGTTGCTGAAGGCTTAGACCTCCAAGATTTCAACCTGTCCCAACAGGTAAAAGATATCCTTCAGGCTTCTAAGAAACTTTCCACAAGAAAATCTTATGCCTTCAAGTGGAAACATTTTACTATATGGTACTCCGGGAGGCACCAAGGAGTGCATCTTCTGACTCTTGAGTCGATGCATGGCCGATTCCACCACCATGGAATGGTGTGGTAGTTGTGCCTTTTGGAACCCGGGGCTCTTGCGGACTCGATAAATGGAATCGACCCGCTTACTTAACGCCGACGCCGAACTCTCCCACATGCGGAAGAGAAGTCGTTCCAGCATCGGAGGAACCGGTACAGTAAAGACCTCCTTCGGGGGAGAGTCATACTGGAGGGCATCGGGCTCGAGGCTCCTCCTCGGGATCCGCGGGGAATGCCAAGGCCTTGGCCATATCCCGCACGAAGTCCGAGAACCAGGTGTCCTCCGGGGGGGACCGTCTCCGAGGTTCGGACTCGGGTTAGTCCGATGGGACACACCGAGTCCGAAAAGTACCAGGTGACTCTTCGTCCTCCGTTTCCCAGTCTGACTCCTCGGAGGAGGACTCGAGCGGCTCCGGGCGGTCGGGCACCGATGCCCTCCGCCCCGACGCCGAGGGTGTCGGCGTCGACGACCTCAGTCCCGAACGGAGGCCGAGGGAGACCGCGACCGAGGATCGACTCGAGCTCGCATGGACTCGAGGATCGGCTCGGTCTCCGGGGTCGACTTGGACGTCGACGTCCCGGTGGCCGGGAAGATGCATTGGCGAGGCCAGCGATCAATGCCCGCTGCTGGTCCATGAAGGCAACCAAACTGCTCTCCAAGGCCGTCAACCTGAGTCCAAGCTCAGGAGACCCAGCAGCCCCCGACTCGGGCCCCGACGGCATCGGGCATGACATCGGCTCCTTCGGAGGCGAGTCCGCGAGGACTACAGTACTGACTTGTCCAGGCGACTCCATTTCGAGATGAGGATGTTTCGAAGGCCTCTCCGACTCCGAGGACCCGGGACGGCTATCGGGGCTATGCGACCTGGCCCTCAAGGAACCAGGAGCGTCCACCGACGCTGCCCTCGCGGGTTTTTTCTTCCGATGATGTTCTCGGGTAGGAGACCCCCGCTCAGAGGAACTCCGACGATGCTCAGGACCGGAGTCCCGGGACGTCGAAGCCTCTGACGAGGTCCGGGCCCGGTCCGGACGCGGAGTCAGAGAAGATTCGTTCCCTTTGATGCTGCCGCCGACTCAACGCCTTTGAGGACATCTTGCTACACTGACCACAGATCATCGGGTCATGATCGGGTCCGAAGGCAGCGGAGGCAGCAGTCATGTGTGTCGGTAAGAGACATACGTTTCTTACACTGATCACACTTTTTAAATCCACTGGCAGCCATCGAGGGAAAAAGGGCCCCTGCGAGGTCAAAAGACAGGGCTGCCAGTGAAAAATTAAAAAATGGCCGCGAACGCTTGTCACGAAGGACCAAAAAACCGAACAATAAAGAACGGACCCGTTACCGGCGTAGCGGGTCTGGGCGGGAAAAGGATCCGGCGTCGAACTGAGAAAGAAATATGAAATAAAATCAACTTTTTCTGCGGCGAGCACAAACAGCGTCTGTAGGGCTCCGCGGAAAAAAAAAAGAAGACTGAGCAAGATGGCACCCTTGGGCAGTAAGGGGACCGCGCATGCGCGCTGCAATTCCAAAAGGCTTTTTTTGAAAGCTGGGGAAATTGCTCCGCGAGGGCTCCGTCAGCGCCGACGTCACCCATATGTGAGGACTGATTCCTGCTGCTCCTGGAGAACACCTGTTACAGATGAGTAACTACTCTTTCTGTCATATTCATATTTTAATTTATTAATGTGGCATTTTCTCCTCTGCATGACTGCTGCACTGGGAATATGACTTTTTGAAATAGTTAAGATTACCTATTTTCTATTTACAAGCAGGACTGAGTCAAGCATACAAGTGAGGTGACATCATCCAGCGATACCAAGACAAAAACAGTTCATCCAAAGCTCAGAACTAAACGTAAAGTTCTAAGTGTATGTGGCCCTTCCCACACACAACAATCTTCTCAGTCTCTTCAGTTTTGTTTTTTTACACACTGCTGAATAGACACAAAAAGCAAAGGTATCCCTGTTTTGTGTCCGATGGTGTTTTTTTGTCGTCTTACCATAAAAATAAACAAACAAGTAAGGTTTTCTTTCATTAACTGTGTTATTTTGTGTTCCTGCAGAAATGAAGTTAAGGTTCTGGCCATGCCCTCGATATGGGAGAGAGTCAGAACCAACAAGCACAAGGAAGGCATTGACTATCTCTTTCTTTACTGCTTTCAGAATTCTCAAGGTAGCCTAGAGGATTATCTAGATCTCAATTTCATTCCATCAGGATCTTCTTTAAAAGAAGACATTCTACATAGTCCTTCTGATCCCATGTCCTCCTTGTGCTCTGAACAAATTTTCCTATGGAGATCAGAGGTTCATTGAGCACATATCCAGAGAGGTTCCCTTGCCATTATAACAGGAAGCAGAACCTCATTCAGATGTAGATGGCATCTTGAAGTTCACAAATGTACCAATAGCCATAGTGGTCTTTTTCAAGAACCATAACAATCACTACTAACAATTCAGCCTATATCTATAAAGCACCTGGTCTTAATAAGGTCCAAATTTCTCACTTTTCAGTAGTGGTCAAATCTGCAATGAAGAAAATGAAAAAATACAGAGAATTTTTGGATTATGCAACCTGGTAAGGTCCTAGACAGTTGAACCGTTTAAGCAAAAAAGTATTCCAAGGTGCAATGTTACTTGTGCACCAATATGCATACCATATTTCAAAGAGTGCAGGGATTTTCATCCAGCCTTTCTGCCTACTCTGTCTCAGCAGCAATATTTGTGGCATATGAAAAATGCAGCTGTTCCTCATCGTCCATCCAGTCCAGACGCATGGGTTTATGCAGTCTTCTGCCACCTCTTGCATTTGGACACAGGCTCTCTAACCACAGGTGCTATCGAATTACAAACTCTTTTTAATGGCTGACCCCTGATTAGCACTTTGCACCAGGCCCTGTTTCATACAGTAAGCCTGGTGTAAATGTAAAGCAAATACAGGAGAAAAATACATACTAGGAAGTGCAACCCCTTCCCCAGGGCCTCCCGAGCTCAAACGCTGTTCTCCCAGCTGAGCAAGTGTTGCCCTCAGGCCATCTCCAAGCTCTGCCACATGAAATTCGTTGCCTCCAACAAGGCCATGGTTTCCACCAAAACTACAGGAGCATGCCGGCTGAGGGGAAATTTGAATCTGTTCTAAATCAGAAGACTAATTCCCCTTAAAAGCTGTTCTGTCAGAGCGGCCCTCCACTTCGTATCTATGGCAAAATCCCGATGACATTTGACTGTGTCCGCCAGCATCTCACAAGCTGTTGCCCCACTTGCTCCTGCCCAAACTGCTTCCCCCTCACCTCAGATAGAAAGTTCACTGCCAAATTGGCACGCTGCCTTGGGCCAGACCATGACCGGCAGCTGCGGCCTCTGCAAGAGGATGTCCAGTAAGGCTCCCAAGAGCCGCCAGCAGCAGCATGATAAGTTTTTCCCCGAATCCCTGGTGCCGCCGAAGGCCAGGGCCTCATCTGAGGCCCCAACATCTCAGGCAGAACTTTCCGAACCCGAGCCTCATTGTGGGTCCTCAGAAAGGGGGTCTTTCTCGAGGGAACCCAGGAAGGAGAAGAAACCCTTGAAGGCGGCGTTCTTAGATGGTTCCAACCGGCCGGGTGCTCCCCAGGCCCAGTCGCACAGTCTGAGACTTTCATCCGAGGCGTCTGAGAAAGAGCGGCCTTCGAAGGTCCCCAGAAAGATCCAACTGCAGACCAGCCTTGGTCCTCAGATGCTATCCTCGTAGAGGATTCCCCTTCGAGGGAGCCGGCATCGTGTCCGATTCCCTCGGGACTTGCACCGAATGCTGCAGAGCCTTCTGGTCTGGAGTCCAGAATGGCAGCCCTGGAGCGCAGTTTCTGCCTTCATGGACCAGCAGCAATAGCTGTTGTCCAGCACAACTAGTTCATCCGCCCTGGCCGCTGGGCCTTCGACATCCAAGATGCCCCGGAGGCCGAGCTGATCCTCGGCCGAGGTCATGATCTGAGTCCCGCTTGATGGGACCACAGTCATCCCTGGCAAGTTTGCCGGGCACCAGCCTCAAGGCATTGGGGGGCGCCGAAGCCTGCAGAGCAGCTCTCCTATGAGTCCTCGACGGACTACTGTGAGTGGGAGACGGAGGGTGAGGAGTTCCTCGATACCCATCGCCACCACAACATCCCATCTGACTCTCCCATCTCGGAGCCTTGACGGCGGTCCCCTCCCCAAGGATATGGGCTTACTTGATTTTGTCAATGACATGTCTAAGGCCCTGGCATTCCTGACGGAGTTGGAGGAGGACCCTCGAGCGGATGAGTTGAAAATCCTCCAGTACAAGGCCCCTCCGCGGGAAACGCTCACAGTGCCCATCCCTCCTATCCTGGAAACAGCTGATGCTCCGAATGTGGGAGACACCAGCTTCAGTGCTGGTGGTGAGCAAACTGCTCGACTCAATGTATAGACTCCGCCAAAGCCAGTGCTTCCACATTCACAGCTGCTGCATAACTCCATGGTGGTGGAGTTGGCCATACATTGGCTGAAAAGCCAGAATACGCACTCCTTGGTGCCCCCTGGCAGGGAGGCCCAAACCCTGGACGCCCTCGCAGAAAGTGCTACCAGGGCTCGATGCTCATCGGCCATATCCAGGCCTACCGGCTGTATATGGGCATGTACCTCAGAGACCTGGCGAAGATCTCTCCAGGTTCTCAGCTGATCTCTCCAAGAAACCCTTGCAGTGGTTCAAGTACCTGGCCAAAGCAGTCCATGAATGCTCCAAATTCATGTCACTGAGTGGGCTATGACGGTGTTCGAGTCGGCGACTCGAGTAGCAGCAGCTGGCATCGGTGCATGCTGCCAAGCTTGGCTACAGTCGTCCAACCTTGAGCAGAGGGTTCAGGACAAATTGGTCGATGTCCCCTGCCAAGAAGAGAATCTCTTTGGCAAACCCTTGACCGACACGTGTTGGGGCTTTTCTGGGCTTCCCCTAATTAGGGATTTTCTATTTTTGTTTTTGGCTGTTTGTGCTCGACCCCAACATACTTATACAGGACCTTAAACAAATTGCTCATGCCACCATAAAAGCATGTAAAAAGGTTTATTTATCTTATCAAGTCTGTAACATCACAAGCTATCTCCAGGAACAAGCAGGAAAGAGTCTTCACATATGGGTATCGTCGGTACCGACGGAGCCTGCGCGGGAACGCTCCCCATCGTCCTGAAAGAAAGCTTTTGGGAGAATCCCACATCGCCTTCGAGCAGCCTTCCCGCCTTTCCCAACCGCCTCTCTCCAGTTCTTCTTTTCCGCGGAGCCAGCAGGTCGTGTTCCTGTCACCGCTGAAGGAAGTTCTTGATTTGTCTTTTATTTCTTTGGTCGCGGGCATCGCGTCTGCACGCCTTCGACGTCGGACCGGTACCGCCGGTCTTTTCTTCTTTCTTTTAAAAAACAAAAGAAACTACCGTTTCCCACTTCTGTGCATTTTTTCTTTTTCGGCTTTAGGCCTAGAAAAATTTTCCTCATGGAACAAGCCAGCTTCCGGGTTTAAAAAGTGCACGAAGTTGCAGCCGAGGTACTCTTTCTATCGCCGACACCCATGACTGGTGTCTAACATGTTTGGGTCCTGCACCACTCCATCACCCGAAGTGTGAGTCCTGTTCCATAGATCTGTCTAAAAGAGGTCGACAGAATCGAGCGGCCAAGCTGCAGTACCCTGTTTCCCTCTGAGCAGACTTAGGTGGACATGTCGACATCTTCCAGGGCTGCTTCTTCCTCCCCATGGATCTCACGGTAACCAAAACCTAAAGTCCAGCCGAGTCCTCGAAGGGTAGATCTCCCTCTAAGTATAGAGATTGCCTACGGGCTTGCTCTCGAGGATTCCCGCACGGGCAAAATTACCCCGGCGGGAGGAAAGCTACGGCTTCCAAAGCTTCATCTATGGCGGGTACAGGTTGACATCGATGGCTCGGCAACGACCGATCCACCTGTTTGCCATGTTCTGGGATACCGGTGGTTTCCACGGGTACAGACATCCGGACTTTGGTTGCGTCGATGGATACAGACATATTCTGACCATGCAGCGGGCCTTGACGGACAGATTCATACAAGCTGCGACGCCCGCCGGTACCGCAACAAACTCCGTTGTCGGTACCGGTTCCGGCACCGATATCAGTTCCGGTGCCGGTACCGATTGCATCGACATTGACATCGGCTTCGGTGTCGACTGCAGCGGTACCCTGTTCTGTGATGCCCATCGGTACCGATCACTCCGATGTCGATACCACTCCCGATGTCGATACCACTCGGTACGCGTATCGGGCTCTGCAAGAGCATCCAGACAGGCGATACTTCGATTCCTCCGAAGACTCTGATGAATCAGAGGCTTCTGTCGAAGCATCGGTACTCCTTCCTCAGGAGCCCTCTTCTCCAAAAAGAAGAATGTCTCCTCCAGAAGACTTCATTAGGGAAGTGGCCAGGGGCCTCTCCATTTCAGTGGCCCCTGAATTAGAGCCTAGAGCCAAGAAATTGGATATTTTACAATATCCTAAGGCTCCTAAAGAGGCAGCTACTTTACCAATTCATGAGATCCTTTATGATCACATGTTGGGCATATGGGAGACTCCTCTCACCACCTCCCCTCATTCTCGTAGGTTGGACACCATGTACCGTGTTCCTCCTTGTCCTGGCTTTCATAAGACTCAGCTTCCTCACCACTCTATTGTGGTGGAGTCTGCTATGAAGAAGATAAAGAGTGCAAAAAGACACTCATCTAATCCTCCAGGAAGAGAATGCAGAACCTTGGATGCTTTTGGCCGGAGAATTTTCCAGGCCAATATGCTTGCTGCCAGAATCAACTCCTATAGTCTCTATATGGGGATGTTTCTAAAGGAAGTTACAGATCATCTGCAAACTTTATCTCCTTTTATCTCAGAAGATAAAAGGGAGTTTCTCACCTGGCTTAAACATGCCCAGGATGTTTCCAAATTTTCCAACCGTGCAGCCTTTGACTCTTTTGAGTGTGCCAGCAGAGCCTCGGCTATTGCCATAGGTGCACGCAGAGTTGCTTGGTTACAAGCTTCTGATTTGGAACCCTGGGTCCAGGATGGATTAGGAAATCTTCCTTGTACAGGTGGAAACCTTTTTGGCAAGGATTGGCAAGCAAAGGCCACTCAGATGGATGCTGAGAATTCTGCCTTAGATAGACTTTCAAAGTCTACTTCTGCTCCTATTAGAAAAAGGTTATTCAAAAAGGCCTTCTTTCCCAAAAAGGGGAAATAATATCCTGGTTATGGTCAGCAGGCATCTTCTGCAGGTCGTTTTGCTGCAAAGCGTCAGCAACAACCTAAACAAGCCAAGCCTAAGGCTGCAAGGACTGCTACGGCCCAACAGCCTCAGCCTCCTCAGGGCCTTTGACTTACAACTAGAGAACTTAGCCTTTCTGGCTCTAGAAGAACCAGAGCCTCTCACCATTCCAGGAAGGTTAGCTCACTTTGCTCCCAGATGGGAACAAGTCAGCAGAGCAATGGACCCTCTCCATCATAAGGGAGGGGTACAAGCTTCATTTCTTAAACCTTCCTCCTCACACCATGGTGAGACAGTTCAATTCTCCAACATCTCTCCTCGACCTTCTGGGTCAGGAGATTGCTACCCTTCTTGCCCAAAGGGCAATAGAAGAAGTACCCCTTCTTCAACAGGGCTCAGGGTTCTACTCCCCCTATTTTCTTATCCCAAAGAAAACAGGGGGCTACAGACCCATATATAGATCTCAGAGAATTGAACAAGTTTCTATGCAAGGAGAAATTCAAGATGATTTCTCTCGGTGCTCTCCTTCCATACCTTCAGAGTCAGGATTGGCTTTGTTCTCTAGATCTCAAGGATGCGTACACCCATATCCTCATCCATCCAACACACAGAAGGTTCCTTCGGTTCCTTTATCAAGGAAAGCACTACCAATACAGAGTGCTTCCTTTCGGTCTGGCCTCTGCTCCAAGAGTGTTCACAAAATGCATGGCAGTAGTAGCTGCATTTCTACGCACTCTAGGAATATTTGTATTCCCATATCTGGACGACTGGCTCATCCGAGCTCCGTCCCAGTCAGAGGCCCAGACTTCCCTAGCCTGCACAAGGCGTGTTCTTCAGTATCTGGGACTTGTAATAAACATCCCAAAATCCCATCTCACCCCTACTCAGTCATTAGAGTTCATAGGGGCCTTGCTGGATACCACAACTGCAAGGGCCTATCTTCCCCAGGCCCGTTGCCTACGCTTGGTGCAGTTAGCCTCACAAATTCAGTTAAAGTCCCATTTAACTGCTCGAGAGATGTTACAACTGTTAGGCCACATGGCATCCACCGTGCATGTGGTTCCTTACGCTCGCCTTCACATGAGGGCAGCTCAGTGGACTCTGTCCACCCAATGGACCCAGGCATCAGGGTGCCTGTCAGACAAAATAGCAACCTCCAGTCGCCTCTTTGGTCTCCAGTGGTGGAAGTCCACTCAAAATCTGTTGCTGGGGTCCCCCTTTCAACAGTCGCTACCCCAAGCAACCCTTACAACAGATGCCTCTCCAAGGGGTTGGGGAGCTCATCTACAAGATCTCTCCACCCAGGGCATCTGGTCTCCACAAGAGACATCTCTACATATCAACCTCTTGGAGCTCAGAGCAATTCTTCTAGCTCTCAGTCTTCCACACCTGCTCAGCTACAAGACAGTCCTCATCCACGGACAACCAAGTAGCCATGTTCTACGTGAACAAGCAGGGCGGGACTGGCTCTCTGTCGCTTTGCAACGAAGCTTTGAGATTGTGGGCCTTCGCCAGAGAGCATCAAATTCATCTCGTGGCAGTGTATCTTCCAGGGGTTCAAAACTCTTGGGCAGACAGACTCAGTCGAGTTCTGCTTCCACACGAATGGTCCCTCCATGGGGACCAGATAGCCAGGATCTTCCGAATTTGGGGAACCCCGGACATAGACCTGTTTGCAAGTCCGTGGAATGCCAAACTTCCCCGGTTCTGTTCCAGGATTCCGTGTCAGGGAGTTCAGGCCAGGGATGCCTTCCTCCTTCATTGGGGGCAAGACTTCCTCTATGCCTTTCCACCCATTCCCCTAATTCCCAAGACACTGTTCAAACTTCAGAGAGACAAGGGGTCTATGATCCTCATAGCACCACATTGGCCACGCCAGGTGTGGTACCCTCTACTTCTGCATCTCTTCAAGCTCCCTCCCTGGACTTGGGATCTGCTCCAGACCTCCTGTCCCAGGAGGAGGGAACGTTGTGGCACCCAAATCCCCAGTCTCTTCATCTCAGAGCCTGGTTGCTGAAGGCCTAGACCTTCAAGATTTGCATCTTTCTCAGCAGGTGAAGGATATCCTTCATGCTTCCAGAAAGCCTTCCACTAGACGTTCCTATGCTTTTAAATGGAAAAGGTTTACCATTTGGTGTGCACAGAAGGGTCTTAACCCTCTTGCAATACCTCTGAATTCTTTACTAGAGTATTTGCTGCATTTATCCCATGCAGGCCTTAAAACGAATTCAGTAAGAGTCCATTTGAGTGCTATTGCAGCATCCCTTAAGCCTCTCAATGGACAGCCTATTTCCTCTCATCCTCTTATTGCAAGATTCATGAGAGGCCTTCTTTTAACTAAACCTCCCATTAGACCACCTCCAGTGGCATGGGACTTGAATTTGGTTCTTGGCCAGCTTATGAAGCCACCCTTTGAACCCTTAGCCACTACCTCCTTGAAATTTCTTTCCTGGAAGGTTATTTTTCTCATTGCAGTCACCTCAGCTCGCCGCATCAGTGAGCTGCAAGCCTTGGTGGCTAATCCTCCTTATACAAGGTTCCATCATGACAAGGTAGTCCTCAGGACTAATCCACTTTATGCCTAAAGTGGTCTCACCTTTTCATCTGAACCAGGAGGTGTATTTATTTATTTATTTACATTTCTTATGTACCGCACTATTTGCGATCAGCGCGGTTTACATGAAACAAACAGTATCCGACAGTAAACAAGAGTCAGGTCATTACAATGAACAGGAGCAGTCAACTTGGATAACAGGGGAAACTATCTACATGTGTGGAACATTGAAATAGGTAACTGTGTATATGTGAGATGGAGTTATTGTGTGTTGCTCATACATGGTGGCTGGGGTTCGGGGGAGGCTGTGAAGTATTTAATGAAGAGGAAGTGTTTTAAGGCCTTCCTGAACTGGCTCAAGTTGGGGATAGCTCTGATGTGTGGTGGTAGAGAGTTCCAGAGGCTTGGGGCACTCAGACTGAAGGCTCTATTTGAAGTTGATATGGCGCATCTTGTCATAGCTTTTGGTATTGCTAGCATGTTGGCTGCAGCGGTTCTTCTTATCCTGTTGGGCGTGGGTGGTTGTATGAGGTCACATATTGAAGAGGCGGATAACCCATTGATGGCTTTGAATGTCATCACTAAGGTCTTGAAGCTAATCCTGGCTTGGATGGGGAGCCAGTGCAGCTGCATCAGGAGGGGTGTGATGTGCTCTCTCCTTGGTGCTCCAAAGAGGATTCGCGCAGCGCAGTTCATGGCGAGTTGTAAGGGATGTAAGGTTGCCTGAGGGAGTCCTTGTAGGATGGCGTTTGCATAATCAAAATGAGGGATGATGAGGGCTTGG
>CM066036.1:111541-142577 GCA_033557465.1 Ichthyophis bannanicus | reverse complement strand
TTGCGTGTATTGGACACGCACGTGCGCCGCACTGCGGCCCTCATCACTGCTTGCCCTTGCGTTCCGCATTGCTGCGCGCCAGAAAGTGCAAAGATTACCGGCACGCAGCATTCATACACATTTCTTATATTTAACAATAGAAATAGGTTTCATGTTCTTGGCATACTCACATAGCTACAAGGTATCTCTCATGTCCCTATAACAGACTTTAATTATTGTGGATTTCACTTGTTCACACAGTGTGGGTGAACCTCTGGACACATATGCACTGATTCCTGGGCCATTGTCAGATGAGGTGTGCTATGTGTGTCACATAGCAGGTAGTGCTCTGACACTGATAGCAATGGGTGCAACAGACCATCAGCGTCAGGGGTCAAGCAACCTGGTGATATGGGTTATGTGTGTTAGTGGGCTATGTTCTGTGGTGACTCACCATGTACAGACAGCAATGATGTGGTGGTTGCCATAGGTGTTTTGAGGGGGTTCATATATGTGCATTACACACGAAAAGTAGGTTGCGTGTTAGACATTAGGGGGCAATGTGGTCAGCATGTCACCACAATCCACATTAAACTTTGGTATATCTGCTGGCATGCAGTCCTGGGGGCTGAGATATAGCGCAATGGTGGATACATTGGCTGCTTAACCTGGCATCATGGGTTACATCTTCCTTTTGCGCTCTGGAGTGCCTGTCTCAGGCAGCTCACATTATCATACTTTGTTACAACATTGGGCATGGCGCTTTCCATGTACATCTATGCTGTGCACGGCATATATTTTCATACTTTGCAACATTATTACTTGGCCCAGAGCCCTTTCTTCTGCATTACAGAGGTGCTGCTGGTGGCAAGACACTCACACTGCTGCATACATCATGTGTCATACACCATTCTCACTGATGGGGCAACACAACCCTGGTAACAGCAACACACAGTCTGCATGATTGCCTCTTTGGCCAGCCAGGCATCTGTTGTTAGCAATCTAGCTGTGGCCCACACCTAACCTTGCTGCATGGGGAGCCAGAGGTTGCATACTTCCATAAACAGTGGGTTTATTGGTGAGTGCAGCCAATGACAAGTCCACGACTGTGGGCTACTGGTGGTTGTTTGGAGATCCTCACAGTGCTGTCAGCAGCAGGTGCTCCACAGGCCACCTTATAGGGTGTACCTGGGTTAATGCACTGTGATGGTGTTTAAGTTGCCAGTACTAGAGGACATTACCCACGTTCCAGGCCTGACAGCCCCCATGGACCTTGGAAAAACATTTGCCTAATGTGACACTGCCTTGTTCAATGTATGTTGTTTTTCTGAACGTTTACCCGCACTGCTGCTGACTGGTGGAGTCTGTGGGCCAATGTCAGGATATATAAAATACTTTCTTTGTACAGCCACACTTTGGATTTGAACCAGCAACCTTTTGCTTCTGAGGCATTGCAGTCACCACTGGACTACAGCTCTGGGCTGTGATGAGATATCTGGCTGTCTGCAATATAACCTATGCAGACTTTGTGCTGCAGTTAACAGGGTGGGGCCAATCCACTCACACCCATGATGCACTGCACATGCACAGCAGCAGTCTACTAATGGTCCTACGATAGGGTGTGCAACCACACAGCACCTGGGCATATTTTTTGGGCACGGACCTTCTGTGTTGCAGGTACAGAGTGGGTACAGAACCTCACAGTGTGTGTGGCTTGTACTCACCCTGAGTGTGAGGTGAGACACACAGCACCTGTCCTGGCTGGGAGGGCCAGGAACATCAGATCAGCTTGTCAGATGATGTCTGATAGGTTGACACATCAGACACACACATACAGTCCTTCTTCGAGCATCTATATCTCCCTGACCTATCTGGGCCTTGTGGGCTACAATGCTCACCCAAGGGTGCATATCCTTTGTGGGTGCCCTGCCCTTCCTGATATATGTGAAGGGGTTGTGGGGGTTAGGGAGATTTCTGGCCACATTGGCTATTTGTGTCTGACCACCTGAACTTCCCTGTCAAACACAGTTTGCACAATATTACGATATGCACATTCTGTAGCCCAACTACAGTGCTAGCAGTTGCAACAACCTCATTCCGCCTGTTGTACACAGAACCTACAGGTCACTCTCTGCAATTTTGAACATATCCAGTATGTCTAGATCAGGCAGACAGACAGTATAGCCAGTAGCCACACAGCTCAAACAACACCATCTGACATTTTGCAGCAGAGGGCACAGGTTGTGCCCAGCTCCTGACCCTGCAAGTTGTTCCAGCCCAACACATGTTAACTGCTTTCAGGCCGCTTGACGGTGCCATGGTGCATGCTACCAGGGAGACTCTGTGCACCCATAACTTGGATGTGAGCACCGCCACCATGCCAGTTGACTCAGTGATTGGGACCCATAAAAATCACATAAGAGAGCTAGTGTATGGCAATATTTTTTAACCTAGTCCATGTCGTGGTCACTGATCGTGGTCGGGTTGAGGGTTACCCTCCTCACAGTACATTCTATGGGCACCATGTCCTGTGGAGGTGATGGCACAGTACCACATGTTTCCTAGGTCATGCACATTTGCCCTTTGTAGCTGGCATCCTGCTCCTGCCACCCTGTTCTGTTCTATAAAACCCAGAGTACTTTGCTCCTCATTATTCACATTTGCAGGCCAATACTGGCAACGGTGCTATCATTGGGTGGGCTGTGGGATGTGTTTGGCAGCACAGCACAACACTGGATCACCAGACCAACACTCCGCTACACCTAGGACAGCATTGAGAAGAGGTACTGTTATTTATAGCAGAGACCAACTCAACAGTAATGGGCAACCTGGGGGTATGGCAACGGTGGGGTAACCCTTTGGTGAAAGTGTGCCAGGCTGTTAATCTCTCTGGAGGGCCCCTGCACTGACACACGTTTGTACATACATCTGAGACGTTGGTCTGTTACAACTCGATGCATCTGCTTAATGCTTGGCATAGGCCATTCTAACACTCACTGCTCATACCAGTCTTCTGATATGCGTGTGATGTATCGCCATGTGTAGTGTGTGATTGTTAATGTCTGCACATGCTATTTTTTTGGAGGGGCACACAGGGCCTGAGCATACTGCCACGGCATTGGTCTTCAGATATTGGGGCCTGCAGGTGCAAGGTGTTTCTGCCCCTGTTTGGCCACTGCTCTTACGGCATATTTTCAAAAAGCCAGTCAATATGGCACACACACTGTTCCCGGTTTTCATGATGTCCGTGATTGAGTAATGCCTCGCAGACAGATGCATACCAGGGTGGTGTTCAATTAACTTGCAGCACACAGCATCTTTATTTGATACAACATCGCGAACATGAGTGTTTCTTTGTCCCTGCATGGCTGCATGTTGGGGGACTGTGCTGTGGGTGAGGCATATGTTTATGTGGTGTGGTCTGTTTATTGTAAAATATGTTGTCTTGACCAACGCTTATGTCGTCAGCAGGGGAATATCCAGTCTTTACTAACAGTTTTTCTGCATGGAAAAGAATATGGGGAAGTGGGATGACAGGTGCCCCAGCTGAGAGTTGAACCTGGGGTCTTTTGCTCTTGGGGGTACTTGCTATGGGTAACTTGCACCACCATACTTAGCACAGCACACAGTTCATTCCCGGGGGAGTCCATGGCTGTTTGTCACACAGTGCCCTGTTCTTGTGGATTGGACTGCAGCCCCATGAGGGTGGCTTAGGCCCAGCATCTGCTGTGGTGTCAGCAGCCACATTTCCCCCTCTGCCAGGCAACAGTATGCGTCCAATTGTGCACCCAATGAATAAAGTGGGCCTTATATTGGGGAAAGCATCACATGCTAACTGACATGTTGCCCTCCGGTACTGGGGGCATTGGTGTGTACTGCTGCTGTAGCTGTTGTAGCATTTCTGAGGGGTATGAGCTACTTATGGTAAAATAGCACTCCTCAGAACATGCTTTTTGTTCTCTGCAGGTGGGATTTTTATTCCCTATAACGGTTGTACTGGTGGATAAAATATGTGCCCTGTGTTAGCCGGTGGCCCCAGCTGGGAGTTGAAACTTGTGTATCTTTGCCTCCCACAACACACTGACTGTGTCCCCCTGCAACCACACCTGCGGACACAGAGTCAATGTAGAACCCCTGCAAATAGCCATGTCTCTTGTCCTAAGCGGCCCTTTCTGTTGTGTGCCCACTGCAAAGCCCGACGTGGTCAGGGGCTCTGGCTCCATCTTCTCTGGCCACCCTGCCACTGACCCCCACTGATACCAGTACACCTCTGCTAACATGCCTGCAGGCCCTGCTAGTGCTGGTGCCACTCAGTTGTTGAATCATCCACTGTGCATGTATGCAACTACCTATGCTGTGCATTACGTGGGTTTTTGGGTGAACTGCCCTAGTCCTCCACACATCCCCACAAATCACACATGCTGTTTTTGCAACATGTGCATGCCCTAGGGCAGTGGTCGTCACCAACCTCCAGAGGGCCGCTGGGCCGGCACAGGCCGACTACCAGGCAGACCTCCGCGGCCGCACCCCCCTCCCCGCCCGCGCGAAAAAAAAACCTGCTCCTACCTGTAACTTTTATTTTTCCATGTCCAGCTCCCCATCCCTTCTTCTGCCGCCGCGGCTTCCCTGCCTCTTAGGGAACCGCGGCTGGTGCTTGTAAAATCATCGCGGAGCCCTTCCTGGCTTGACGGTGCTCCGGGGGGTGCAGCTTGTCCCGCCGTCTAAAGGAAGTTGTTTACCACTTCCTTTGGAGGCGGGACCAATGGCTGCCAGCGGAGCCCGTCAAGACGGAGAATGGCTCCGCGATGATATTTACAAGCACAGCCGCGGTTCCCTAAGAGGCATGGGAGCCGCTGCTGCAAAAGTAAGGGAGTTTGGTGAGTTTTGGTCCTTGGCGGGCCGCAAACCGGGTGTAGAGTCTCGCGGGCCGCATGCGGCCGCGCGGGCCGCAGGTTGGTGACCCCTGCCCTAGGGGACATCAACCATTGTGTGTGGTGACACCTGCTCTCATCCTTCATCAATGTTGACTCATCCACATGTTAATGCCTGCATGAGCCGGGAACCACTTCCAACAGGCCTATTTTTTTAACCCTGCCTTTCTTGAGAGTGTATGTTGATGTTTCACATTGCTGTGACCATTAGCCAGGTATGGTCGTCTTGTGTGGTACAAATCTATTGGTTTAGCAGCCCTGGCGAGACACACCCGTCCTGGGTAACAGTACAAGGCATGGGGTATGTTACACATAGCTGTTGGGGGTCACCCACCCAGGATGTACACACTTTCAGACAACAACCTGCTGCAACACATAACCCACATCTGAATGATTGTCATGTGGGTGGCTCAATGGGCAAAATTGTAACATGAGCATATACCATCCATATTTCACATGTGTTCAATGAAACATTAGATAGCTGTGTACCATGTCCCCGAGGTGTGGGGTGGCATTGGTGACGTATGCAACTGCCTACTATTGGGGGTTACAGGCAGGCCCCTGGCCTGTCCCTTTCCCCCCCTGCCTTTCCCAGGATGCATTGTGCAATGCGGCCTGTGGTTGGGTGGGTGTGTCAGGGCCTGTTGGCTGGTGCTTTTTCATCGGGCCTTCCCACATCATGTCATTGGTGTGGCAAACACTGTTTGGTGGTTTTATGCCTGTCGCTCATTTGATATGCCATGTGCTACATCTGCATGACATGAAGGGTGGTAACATAGATATGCAGCAACAGTCATTTGGTATTAGAGGCAGCATGGCATCCCTGACTAGTGTGTGGTCCCTCCAGGACTGCATTTGGGATACTTCCTGCTCTAGGTGATCACCCTGTTCATGGTGTCTGGGCTTTGGGAATGGTAAATGTTAGGGGTTTTAACTGATGCCACTGTCCTCTGCCTTAAAGGTTTTTTGCTTACTACCAACGGTTTATTTGTGTGTAAAATATTTGGTCATGATTGGCAATATCCCCATCCGAGCTTTGAACCTGTGGACCTCTGTTTCTTTTCATACATTTTTCTGTGTACACTGCACCACTGGTGTATCCACCGCTTTGCTGAGCTTCCCTGGGTACATCCCATGACTGTCCGTCCAACAGGCGGGCCTGTCTGTTACAGTGGAACGGTGGCCAAGCCTGCCCCTGTCTAGTCAAATGTCTGTCTGTGGCTGGCAAGGCACATTCCCTACCAAACGCATCTGTAACAGTCCCACCAACATGCCTGAGCATGTCCTTCCTCTTAGCCATAAGCATATGGCGCTGCTTGAGTGGGAGCCACTCCAGTACACTGAATTTGGGCGACTCGTATGTTGGGTTAATGATCATTTTCTGGTGTGTTTTGTGCGGTGTGGGGGTGAAAAGAAGGGAAGGTTTGCAACATGGTTTATGTGTCTCTGCAATAAAGGGTGTCTTTCATATCTCTGTTTAGTGGTGGGTAATATATTGCATGGGCCCCAGATGTGGATTTAAAAACTGTGACCCTATGGTCTTACAGGTACTGGCTCTGTCCACTGCACTACAACTGTTGCCCACAGAGATGGTGCAGTACCTGGGAATGATAAACCTGGCAGGATGGGGGTCCCACCCCCGGCTCTGCACCAAAAAATTTTTACTGGTGGACTGCCTTCACCCTGTCCGGTGACAAACATGCAAATAATACCCAGACATGACCACGGAAAGGGGCGATAAAATATAACCCACATGTGCTACCCAGTGATTTTCATCCTGAACAGAACATGGGGGACACCCCAGGACCGCTACAAAGTAGGGGATTTTGTTTTTTGGAAGAGTCTCCGCTCCATACACCCTTTCCATGGTTCTTCCTTTTTTTGGAGCTTTCCTGGGTGTGTTTTTTATTTGTGCCCATTGCTAGCACTGTTCCCCAGCTGAATTATAATTTTTAAAATGTTTGTTGTGGTCCATTTTCCCCGCTTTTTATTTGCACTTTTGTGCTGTGCACTATGTATGCACATATCACAACTGCTGACTTTTGGCAGGTTTCCGCCGTGTTTGCTGTACATTGCCTGACGGAAATGGTTTTCCTCTTCCCTTTAAATGCTTTCTACCGCAGCGTGGTTTCACTCGCGGTAGTCTTTTACATGGAAATTCGTCCCCGATACTGTGCGGGGAGCCTCTCCCCTCCCACTCTCCACCCATTTGACCCCGTCCCTCCGCCCCTCCGGAGCCCTTCCTCCGCCCTTCTTTAGCCGTTCCACGCCTCTATCGGACATTTGCGGGCCCGCACTTGTACGGGGCCCGTTAGTGTGCCGCGTACCTGTGCGGGGGTGACACGCACAGTGTGCGGGGCTTTTAAACGCATTTATTCGCGTTTCAGTGCCAGCGTTTCCGTGCGCTATTTTGCGGCGCGCACATTTGCGGATTTTAGTAAACATCCCCCTAAATGAAAGAACAGACTTAGGCTTAATGAACTTAAGAGTAGAATTGACACACTGAACTTAACAGATCATTTATAATAACATTGGTTGGCAGCTAATTTCTCCATTTCACATATTAGGCAGGGGATACCTGATAAGGTGCAACCAAACTAGTGAGGAGGGGATATGGACAGTCCTTTTGAATTATAACTAGCAAGAGTAGATTTACTGTCTAAATACTAGAGCGTTTGGAGGTTTTAATTTTGATGCAGAATGGATGTCTCTATTATAAAAATACATTTGAAAGTAAGAGTGACACTCTGAATACAGTTCTAGACTAGGTGATGGACTGGATCACTTAATATTATGCTAAAAAATCTCATATTTTGGATCACTATTATCTTGGAATTATGGCATCTATTTATAGCATAATTGGTAATCGATATCTGCTGAAGTTTCATATTATGATTTTAGAAATCATTCTATTATAAAACTTGGATTTTAGATTGTTAATCTGGCTGGGTCAGCTCTAAATATGGAGTTGGCAGTCACATATTTTAAGGTTTCTATAGTAGACTAAGAGGGTCATTTCAAAAGGTTTTCGTCATGATTTGGAAGTCTGAAGACCTGCACGTGGACATTGCAATCACAGACTATTCTCTGTAGCCATTCCACAAATGAGATTTGAAGATGTCTCCATTGCAGGGACAGCCAACTGGAAGGGGGGGGGTGGCAGAGGCATGTCAATGCACTTATGCATCCTCATTTGATCAAAGGGTGCAGAGAAGTTGGAGAATTAAGTGACTAGCTTTAGATCACAAGGCCACATTGGGATTTGAACTCTAACCAATCTGCTTCCTAAACCACTATGGTGACCATTATGCTATCAGACATCTCAGCTCTGCAAGCCTGTCCTGGCATAATCAGTCACTTCCTGTTTCTGACATCATGTCTGAACTTGCACGTTCCCTGCTTTTTTTTTTCAGACATTCTGTCTTTGACGTCCCTGATTGCACTTGGACGTCCCATTCTGAAAGGTGCCTCTCCGGATCGCTGAGAATTTATTTAATACCAAATGGATTTTGCATGATAGGGCTACTTTTAAGTTTTGTATTGGCTGCTAGAATTCATATGGGGGGGGCATGATATGCAAAGTAGAAACATCCTGATGTCAGCAATAACAACTGGAATATATTCGAAGGGATCTCCACAGAACAACTTGAAAACATCATTTATTTTTATTTTTGCGATATCTTAGTGAGTGTATCACAAGTACATCAACAAGGTACATCTAACATCATAACATAGGAATTCCCCATCTTGTAGGACACACTATTACATGAGTAAGAACAGAACAGCTGTTGCAAAAATATCCTCTCTCCCCCTCCACAGAGATATAACCCATTATCCCATGAGACCTAATTTTTCCCGGTGTATACCCCCCTGACCCCACCCTCTATACACCCTTAACTATTACTTCTTCTTGCTAACCCTCATAAGCCCACAAAGAAACGCTCCCACAGTGCCCAATACTGCCCCAGAGCCACAAACCGCAAAGCATCCGCAACAACCTCCCCATTCCCCCCATCTCTTTCATACAGTTAATCCAGTGGCTACCTGCAGGGGCCTCCAGTGCCATCCAATGTGCTAAAACTGTCTTTATGACTACCATTATTGCCACTTGCGCAAACCTCCTACCCCTCCCACTACCTCACTTTCCCTCATGGTGTGTCATTGCCCAGTAAGAGTGCAGTGTATGTCCCCTCTACCCACATCCCCAGCACCCTCTGTATGTAGTCCCAAACCATGAGCCATAAGTGCCTATTTCTCACACTCTATGAAAGTGTGTATCCAGGTCCCCCCCTGGGCTTGGCACCATAGGCAGTCATAGTTCTCCCAGAAGCCCAGACTCGCACCCCGCTCCCTAATAATTGTATTCACGGTGCAAAATTTTATACTGCACTTCCTGTAGCACTGCATTAGACATGGCATTAGGAACGCCTCTAAAGCAGATCTCAAGAAGATATTGATCCACCTTCTCCCCTAATTCTCCAGTCCACATTGCCACCAGCATCCCCATCCACTCCGCCCACTTCTGCTCCCTCCCCATTCGGTACCAATAAGAGAGCTTGTTGTGCTTGACCATAGTGTACAGAAAGCGCTTGTCCGTCACATTGAATCCCATCGGGTCTGTCTCCTCCAAAAACCTACTGTCCACATTAGTGGTAGCACTGTACATATGGCATAATGAGGGGACGGTCCCCACTCCCAACTTGAATAACTAACCTATGTATCTACATCTCTTAGAGGCCCACCAGATAATGACGAACTTCCCACTCCCGGGGCGAATTCTGGATTCCCTATCAAGCACCCTTGCTCCCTCCCCACCAACTGATCTCCACCAGTTCCACACTCTCCCCAGCAGATGTGATAACCAACCCCCTCCTACCTTCCCCCACCATCCTCCTGGAGTAGTCCAAACATCTGGTACGGGTGGAAGCTGTCATTGAAAACGTTTGGTTGTGCATATCTATCCCCCCCACGTGTATAGCTTGTGCACCCACCTCATTAGTGCTGCCACATTGTATAGCCGCAGATCTGGCAGGCCTAATCCCCCCCTTGCCCCTTTCTCCCACCAGTTCAGTGTAGCTAATCCGATGTATTCTTAACCTGCCACAAAAGGACTGCAACATGCTTTTCCCCTCGTCTCTTAATCCAGAAAGGCAACATTTGCAATGGGTAAAGAATGCAGGTTAGAACAAATCATTTTCACTATGGCCACTTGGCCTAGAGGGACAGAGGGATCTCCAGCCACTGCAAGCAGAGGACCCTTGTGTCCCTCAACTTGTCTCGAACATTCTTGTCATTCACTCTCATAGGTCGGAATGCAGATGTAGTCCCCAATATTAGAAGTAGTCATCACCCAAGCCAGCAGAAAAGTTAACTTTGCCTAGATGGCGGCAGGCCCAAGAGGCGCTGCCATAGCTTCTGACTTGCCCCAGGTTAATATGAAATACCCGAGAAAGCCCTGAAGTCTGCTACGGCTTCCATCACTTTCCCAATGTATCACTAGCATGATCCACCAAACAGAAAGCACATCATCTGCAAAACAATTTCTCTTATAGGTCTCTCTCCCTTGCCTAAGTCTACCCATTGCCAAGGTTTGCCACACTTTGGATTGCCAAAGGTTCAAGGAGAGGATAAACACCAAGGGCAACAGAGTACATCCCTGACATGTTCCTTTGTGCAGCGTGAAGGCCTCTGACAAACCCCCATGGACCCAGAATCTGCACCTTGGTGATATGATAGAGTCTGAAATGCTCCCCTAATCCTGAGTTTCTCCACCACCCAAAACACGTGTTCCCAGGAGAACTTATTGAAAGCCTTCTCCACATCAAGGCTATCATGTCATCTCCATTGTTTCCTGCTCTCAGAGAGTACCGCCAATGCTTGCAACAGGTTTGTTGATGCATAGCACTGAGGTACAAACCCCACAAGTCCCTGCTATGACTTTACTCAGTTCGCTTAGCCAGCAGGGTGGTGATCAACTTAACGTCCTGGTTCAGGAGCAAAATGGGGCGATTATGAGCAGCACCACCACTGTAAACCTGATTCTGGTAGGGCCCTAGATCTACTTTTTTCCAAAGGCATCTTGCTGTACTCTAAAAGGGTGAAATAAGTCCCCCCCCCCCTAAAATTTTATAAAATTCAGGGCCCAAACCATTGAGGGCTGGGGCCTTTCGCTAACTTCAGTGCCGTCACTGTCTGATGTATCTCCACTGGGCAAACGGTGTGTTAAATGGTTTCTCAGTCTGCTTCCCCCAGCCAAGGCAGCTCCAAATCATTAAAAAAGTCTTCTTTCTTCCCCTCATCATTCGGGCCAGTATCATAAAGGGCTCAGTAGAAAAATTGGAATTGTCGCCATAAGTTGTGGTCTCCCGTGAAGGGAGCCCTCTGCCCCATTCCCCTCAGTGATATAATGTGCTCTTGTTTTTTGTTGGGCTCACCAAATGTTCCAACAGTTCCCCTCCCCCCCCCTTATTTACCCAGCAGTGCAGCTGATACTTATACTTCTTGATGTCTCTTTCTGCCCTTTGTGTTAATAGTAAATCGCCTAATGGGTAGCTTGCAATTGTTCCCGCTCTGCTGTCCTTATGGTGTGGATATTCTTGTCTCTGCTCATGCAGCAGCTTGGACAGCCGCAGAATATCCCCATCTCTCTTTTTCCACATGTGTGCCCGTGTATTCTATAATTACCAAAAAAGGATAAACGTTACCCCCTTCCCCTAAATGCTTCCAAAGCTAAACCTATCTAATTGTATGAATGCTCTCAATATCGTATCTTAGGGAGTCGTGTACAAACTGCCTCTCCAATTCATTGATCACTATCATACTTTCACAGAATGTCATATTTAACAATTTCTTGAAATTAAGTCGTCGATAGTACGGATATGAGAGGATGACGGAAGTCGCTTCTTAACTTGATCTGGAGTTGAGCTGCCGAGAGGATCCAAAAGCTCTGTTGAACAGCTGGAAGTTTTTGGCATTCGTTCTGTTGGGTGGAGAGCTAAGTATCATCACTCTTAATATATGATTCGCATACATTAACTTTTTCCCGGGGGACATATATTATCATCCCTTGGTTTATGGTGAGGGTTGATTTCCCTTTTAAAAAAGATTAAAACAGAGAATAGTGCCACGAGAAAAGAAGTTCTTTCATGGCACAGACTCCAACAAAAATTAATTTAAGCTTTTGGAAGCATTCATACAATTAGATAGGTTTATCTTTGGAAGCATTTTAGGGGAAGGCGGTAACGTTTATCCTTTTTTTGGTAATAATTAGAGAAGATGAACTTCTATGGTCTGAAGAAAGTAAATAGTGTATTCTATAATAGCTCCCCACAGGGGCCTTCACGGCCACCCATAAAATGCATGAGTCCATCTCCTCCAATGTGTTCTCTTGCCAATAAGTGCACCATGCCTGCTGAACATGAAGGTGGAAGGCCTTATCCTTATACAGGATGGGGTTTATGTGCCATTCCCCCTTGGGTCTCCTGCCTCTGCCTGTTCCTACTTGCAGCTCGATCTACCCCAGCACGTGGTCTGAGAAGACTATGGGGCATGTTTACTAAACATTCCTAACGTGCGGGGCCGCGGTAGTGTGCCTGTGCCATATAAGGAGTGGGCGGTTCAGGCCGAAAAAGGAAAAAAAAGACCGTATGTGTGCGCGTCGCGTTAATGTGCGGGGCCCACATTAGCGCGCCGGAAGGCTAAGTGGGGCGCAGCTGTGCACATATAGGAATAGAGCCGTAGCACAACGGTGAAGACAATACCAATGGTGCAGGGGCCACGTGTTCAATCCCCCAGTGTGGTGCAGCCCAAAAAGGCTGGCTGAAGCACCACCTTGAATGTGGAAATGTGTTGTCAGGAGGCAAAATAATTTTGGGGCGGCATAAGTGGCGCACTCTTCATTTTGGGGCGGCATAAGGCGGCGCACTGTTCATTGTAGGGCGGCATAAGGCGGCGCACTGTTCATATTGGGGTGGCATAAGGCGGCGCACTGTTCATTGTGGGGCGGCATAAGGCGGCGCACTGTTCATTGTGGGCAGCAGGATGCGGCGCGCTGATGGCCACAAGGCGGCGCGCTGATGCTAAAGCAAAGAAACACAGCCACAGCACAATGGTTAAGACACTGACCAATGGTGCAGGGACCAGCAGTTCAATCCCTCACAATGCCCATTGAAAAAGGCTAGCTGAGGCAGTATATTTTATGTTGTGGAGTGCTTTAGGAGGCTTTTTAATTCTATTTTGTGATAACTACTAGCAAACGCACTCTCACAGCATGTTTACATAAGTCGTAGCATATGGCACATGTTTCAGTTCACCGTCCGCCAAGGCCACCCTAGAATGTCCCCTATAGGGGCAGCATGTATGTTGCGACACAGGATAATGTATAGTGCACCCTATATGGATGCCAACCATAAAGTGCCCTATAGGGCGCCCAATAAAGTACCCTCAGAGGCACCTTATGGGTACAGTACGCTGAGGGTGTTATTGCAGGCATCAACATATGTACAGTAAATGTAAAAATGCTTTGGAAAACCCTATCACAGAACCCCACTGTGTGTATGAACCCATGACCTCTGGCTGCACAGGCCAGTGGCATAACCATTGGGCTACACCTCTATAGCTGTAAGCAAGCTCCTGCCTGGCTGCAGATAGCCTGCACGTCACATCACAGACAGTCTGCTTGTGTAAACAGGATAGGGTTAGGCTACCCATACCCATGATGCACTGCACATGCAAATCAGCTGTCCACAGATGCACACAAGATGGGAACTGCACCCCTAAAGCTACCCGGCCTGGTAGGGGGAGGTGTCCTTGTGCACCCACACAGCACCTTGGCCTGGTAGGGTGTCCTGAGTGGGTGGACAAACGGCAAAGAGTAGCTCAACACCATCACCTTGTGCGGTTACTATGCCCACCCTGAGTGGTGTGATGATGCGCAAAGGACCTGGTGCACAACACCTTGAATGGCTGAATGCGGCCATGCCAGAGCTCCAAAGCAGCAATAACCTGTGAAATAGGTAGGTGCTGCATAAACATCTTGGAGATCGCTGTCTGCCACAGTTAGTGGAACACCCACACACCCCCCCCGCGGACAAAACAGGGTCTCCCACCAACAGATCCCCATACCATCCTTTTTCTCCTCTTTCCCCCCCCCCCCCCCATGGCAGCAGAGCCGACCATCAACCCCAGTCCTGCTGGGGAAGTAGATGACATGACACACCCCCCTCCCCCAGGGCAGTCCAAGCAGCTCCACACACATCCATAACACAATATCAGACAGACATTAGGCCTGGATATTCATAGATGCACCCCACCACTAGCTGATCGTCTCCTGCAGCCAGCCATCAGCCACAGCTCCCTGCAAGGCACTCCATCCAGACTCATACCATCTGTGCTCAGTCTGCTGGTTGGTCCTGATGGAAATGCATGCACCCACAACTGGGGTGGCAGCACACACAAACGATAAGTCAGTGAAAAGGCCCCAACAGGAAACCCATATATATCACACAAGAGAAACACAGTACAGCACTATGGGTGTGCCTAGCCATGCTGCCATCACTGCACACTCAGGGTGAGAGTGATCCCCCCAGCAGCACATACAGAGGTCCCCCTGTCTCTGTAGGTGGTGGCCGGGCACTACCATGTCCCTGCCAGTGCCCTATGCCCTGTGCAGCTGCATCCTGGTCAGCCCACCCTGTCTGAGATATACCCATGGTCCCTTGCTACTTATTATGCACATTAGCAGGCCAATACTGGCAACAGTGCTGGCAGTGTGGGCTGTGGAAGGGGCTTGCAGCCAGCACCCACTGTATAGACAGACACACACTTCCACACCTATGCCAGCATGGTGCTACTATTGAGGAGGTAATTAGCCTTGGCCACCAAACCTGTCCTATGCACGGCAAGGCATGGATATGGTACGCAGTACTGCTGGGGTCACTCCCCAGGGTGGTAAACACCGTCAGAGGCCAGTCCTGGAGCACGCCCCGCAAACACCTAACAGATTGTTCTGATGGGGTCAACTAGCAGTGTGTGCATAACGTATGGATATCTATCTGCCAGTACTCCTAGCAAACGTCTCAGAGCTGTGTACCGTATACCTCAGGTGTAGGGTGACATTGCTAAGGTATGCAGGTGCTAGTATTGGGAGATGCACGCAGGGTCCACTTTTCTGCCTCTACAGGAGACATTGGCCAATGGGGCCTGTGGGTGTGGGTGTGGGTGTGTCTGCCCCTGTTGGCTGCTGCTTTACGGCAGAGATTCCCAACCCCAGTCCAGGTCTGCATCACACTGTTCGTGTTTTCCCTGCTGTCCCTCATGAATATGCATGAGCTACATCTACATGCCATGGGGGTGGTGCATAGATATACAGCACAGGCATTTGTATGAGTGGCAGCATGGAACCTGACTGGTGTGTGGCACACCAGGAATGCATTTGGGAGAGTCTGCTTCTAGGTACTGCCCCTGTTCATGGTGTCTGTGCTCAGTGGGGTAAAAGATAGACGTATTACCATTGCATATGTCCTCGACACGAAAGGTGTGTCCTTACTATCACTGTGTAGGTGTGGGAAAAATATGTGGCTAGGATTGGTGGAAGCCCCAGCTGGGCTTTGGAACCTGTGACCTTCTGTTCTTGCATGTACTGTCTGTGTGCACTGCACCACCGTGTAGCCACAGATTGGCTGGTTTCCCTGGAACGTCCATGACTGTGGATCCGGCAGGGCCTGTCTGTTGCAGTGGACTGTGCCAGCCTGCAAATGGCTAGGCCTCTGTCTTCTGTGGCTAGTAGCCACTGCCCCCTGCACCACATGTACTCATCCGCCAACATGCTGGCATGAGCTTCTCTCAGAAACAGCAGATGACCAGATTGCAATGTGGCAGTACGGGACTGCATTTGGGGGATTTGGCTGTAGGTAATGCCCATTGTTGTTGTGTTTTTGCAGTGTTGTGTAAAATATGGGTGTTTTCCCCATGCTTATGTTCCCTGCAATACAGGGGTGTCCTGCGCTATCTTTGTTTAGTGGTGGGTAAAAATATAGGGGCTGGGCTGGCATGTGCCCCAGCTGGGATTTGAACCTCTGATCCTCTGGTCCTAGAGGTACTGGCTCTGTCCGCTGCACCACACTATGGCTACAGAGACAATGCAGCCCCTGGAGGTAGTATACCTGGCAGGATGGAGTCACAAACCCTGCTCTACGCATTTTTACTGTGGGCACATGCATTCTGTCTGGTGATAAACGTGCACATAAACCCCGGAAATGACCACAGACACTGGGGGACAATATATCACCACACTGGGCAAAAGTGATATTAATGGGCAACCATAGCAAACACTCCCAGGAAAGCTCCAAAAAGGACATTTGTTTTGGATGAGTCTCCGCTCCGTAGACCCTTCCAATATTCATTTCTTTCTGGAGCTTACCTGGGTGTGTTTTCTATATTTGCTCATTACTATAACTGTTCCCCAGCTGCATTACTATTTGTGATATTTTTGTTGTGGTCACTTTCTATTTTTATTTTCACTTTTTGTGCTGTGCACATGTATCACACTGCTCACGTTTTGCAGGATTCCCCAGTTTTTGCTGTACATTGCTGACGGAAATGGTTTCTCTTCCCTTTAAATGCCCTCTACCGCGAGTGTTTCACTCGCGGTAGTTTTGCTTTGGGATTCGGCCCCGATAATGTGCGGGGCGCCTCTCCCCTCCCCTTCCCCGCCCATTAAACCCGTCTCTCCGCCCCTCAGGAACCTTCCTCCGCCCTCCGTTAGCCGTTCCACGCCTCTATCGGACATTTGCGGGCCCGTACTTGTGCGGGGCCCGTTATTGTGCCACGCACCTGTGCAGGGGTGACACGCATGATTGCGGGGCATTTAAGTGCTCTTAAGTACCGCTTTTAGTGCACTATTTTGCGGCGCGCAAATTAGCGGTTTTTAGTAAACATGCCCCTATGTCTTCAATAGTCACTTTTTCCAACCTGGGGAACAGAGAGGCAGATATGAGGATACAGTCTAATCGGGAGTAACTGTCCTGAGGGTTCAAGTAGAAGGTGAAGTCAACCCCCTGTGGATGTAGTGTGTGTCAGGTGTCCACCAAGCTCTACTATTGGAAATTCACTTTCCTGGTGCTGTGTCTGGTCACTGTCCCCCCCCCCCCCCCCATGAAGGCTTACAATCAACCAAGGGGTCCCAGGGTATGTTAAAGTCACCCCCCCCATTACCTAGGTGTAGTCTCCAAACCGCTTTGATAACAATGGAAACAGTATAAAAGAAATGTTAAATAAATAATTAAAACCCCAGGATTTGGGCTAGGAGGGTTGTGAAAAAGCTGTGCTGGTATACATTGGGAGTGTAAATGTTGTAAAAAGCAGTTCTGTATCCCTCTATTTCCCCCTCCCCTCCATCAAGTAGTACCTCCCTTCCTGATCTGCCATACTCTTGTGAACTACAAAGGGAACTGTCAGCATACATTTCATGCAGCTTTGGACTCTGGTGACTTCAGTCTCCAAAAGTAATAGGACAGTTTACAAGATGAGATTAACTCTGACCCCCTGGTGATTTCATTCTCCAAGGCCTGTCTGAAGCCCCTCCTTGCTAAATCAAGAATGGCAGACCTTAAAGGGAGTGGCTAGCAGACCTCAAGGGGAAGTGCTGGAAAGGATTCAATTCACTATAAAAGACAGAAACACTTCCTGTCTCTCTCTCTCTCTCCCACCATCCATTGGACATGAAGGACAGGAGGCTCTGATAATCAATTCCCTTCACCCCTCCCCCGCTCTCTCTCTCTCTCTCCCTTGCCATGAGGCTCTGAGCCACATGTTGGGGCCTATCTCTCTCTCTTACACTTCACACTTCACACATGCACATGCACACCCAGGTTCATTGATGCACACTGAAACAGCTCTGTAACAATCACTATATACCTCTGTTTAATACCTATGTATTAAGCCTATTTCTACATAAAAACCTTTCTCCAAGCCACACCTGTTTGCTTGTTTTGTTGCAAACCCTACTGCCTCTGTGAAGTGAAATGAACCCAGAAGAATAACTGACCAAATCTTACATCTTTATGGGGGCTTTGGTTGTCTTATTACAAGCCCTCCTGCTTCTGTGAAGTGAAATGAACCCAGGACCTACAGAAGAATAACTGACCAAATCTTACATCTGTATGGGGACTCGTCTCTCGGATTTCACAGCAGACCTCCAGTTGGGTAAGTAATAATTTTGTATAATACATTAAGTAGATTTCAGACAGAGTGAGACAGAATCGAAAGTCCGTGTGACCATTTACAATTTTGTTTTGTGGGTTAGACAAGGTGGGATTTTTATTGTCAAAAGGCTCTGTAAGAATCTAGAATTTTAAGGACATCACACAGAGTGGCTTGCAATTGTCTTATTTTGATGTATAGGCTTGCTAAAGATTTTTCTATAGTATTTGAGCTGCTAAGAAAAGACAGAGAGATAGTCCAGATTTTGTTTGGAAGTGGTACACAGGTAAACAGTACCTAATTGTATACAATATAGATATTTTCTGATAATGCTATTACCTCCTGTCCCTTTTATATTTTATTTCTCTGTCTCCTGTCAGTACTATCTTAGTGAGAGCAGGCTTAAAGCTGGCTGCAATTGATACAACAATTCTGTTAATCTCCTAACACCCTTCTTACTATAACTTCACCCTAAACTTCCACCCTGTTAAAAAGGTGAGAAGCACTTTTTATTCAGGTATAATTTTAAGGTGTGGTCTTTATGCCAGTACTCTTTACTGAACACCCATAAATTTATACCATTCCAACTATAATTCTAAGTCTCACTTCTTCAGAAAAGTGAGCATTCCTCCTTCTAAGGTTACACATTTGAGATAGTCCAACTATAGCCTTTCTGCAGTATCAAATATGGAAGCCTTTGATTTTAAAGAACTTAAAGAAATTTTAATTTCATACTGTAAGAGGAAAGGGGGTCCCTTTGAAGGTGAATGCCCTGAGTCATCATGGTATAATATTCAAAGACAAATGTTAAACCATGATCAAGAATTCAAAAAGAAAACAAATAAAAGAAAATGCCTTTTTATCCAAGGCATGTGCAGGGGACTCATTAGCATGAGACAAGAAAACTCTGAAACTGACTTCTCAGTGCACACAATTAAACAAAGACCTTGAGGAGGCACAAATTTGCATCTCTATACAAAGAACTCAAGTGATACAAGCCACAAATTCTTTTATAACTGTTAGTGAGCAATTAGAAGCACTTAAACTTGAATTGAGGCACGTTAAGGATCAATTGGCATCTGTAAGACAAAAGCCAACACCCACTCCCTCAGCCCCCTATGCCTATGACACACCTTATGAGCAATGCATACAGCTACTGACAAACAAAAGAATACTAAAGTATGCATAGTTGGACTTAGAAATGGGAAGAATACAGCTGAATCAGAGGAACAAAATTCTGATAGTTTATCTCAGCCAGAACAGAGCAATAATCAGGATCTCTGTCTGGAGGATAATTCAGATGACTTAGACATGGCACCCAGTACTGAACTCAAAGCACCAGTTAAAGTAATGTGGCAGGAAAATTTAAAAGATAGAGATATAGAAAAAATAGTTGAGAAAATTGGCACTATGCCTCTTAATGTAAATCAGTGGGTTAAATGGGCGATTGATATTCTGATTCACTGGGGTCTAGGGAAATACAGAAGAAAACAATCAGACTTTGATAGATTTATGCATTTGGCTCTGGGGCCACACTATTATAGAGTTGGCTCTATCACTCACCCATACCAGTTAGTTAAAAGGGGTACTGAGAAACTATTTCACTGTTCCCCAATGCAAGTATTTAAAATTATTTCACCTTTACCAAATGATACACTGGAACAGTTTGCATATAGAGCCTGGATTTTAAAAGCAGTTCTTAATGAGCAGGAGTCCTGGCCCAAGGCAGAAGATTATGGGGAGAGCATGCATAAGGAATTTTTATTAGAATTTCTATCCCCTGAGATTACAAAACACCTTCTTTTATTTTCTGAAGACCCTGAAGCAACCCCTTTTGATACTTTAATGCTCAGAATTGGGTCTGTTTGGAAGACCCAGCCCTCGCAGGTCATTACAGTATCAGAAGCACGGAAGTGGCAAGCCAATGAATCCTCTCAGTACATAAGAAACACAGACAGAGGACACACACCTAAGTGGCAAGCCGAGGGATCCTCTCAGTACACAAGAAACACAGACAGAGGACACACACCTTGGAGAGCACATGGCAGAGGTACTTTTAGAAACTCCTCAGGTTACATTCCTTTTCAGGAGCTCAAAGCACAGAGAGATGGGCTAGAAAATGGGAAAACTAAATGGGAACAAGACAAACATATACTGCAGATAGAAATAGATAAATTAAAACAGGATTTACAAGCAGCTCAGGACAAACACAAGGCTAGTGCATAGGGGTGTCCTGACCTCTTGAGTTCAGATATCAAAATGTCTCAAGCCTTCATAGTCCAGCCTGCCTCATTTATCTCAGCAGAGGACTCAATTCCAGAGCCTCTGGATGATAAAATGGATACAGGCCCAGGACACAATTTAAGGCTTGTAACACCCTTGATACTGGATTCTTGTTCACGCCCCAATGTTATCAGAAGAATAGGGGGTCAGGATAAACTAGCTTTGATTGACACAGGGGCTGGAATTAGTTTTACTAACAGAGCTTCTCCCACTGCAGATCAGAAAAATATGGAAATTTATGAAATTCAAGGAATTAATGACACAGCTTCCAAATGTGTGGCTATCCCAGTTTAAATGGGGTATCCCTGTGCATAGTGAACAAATAATGAAATGTTGGAAACCACTGCCTCCACTATAGTGAACACACCAAAAGAAATAATTGGAATTGATGTTCTCAACCAGTTAAATTTGGTGGTGGATATGGCTAATCTTAAATTGTGGCAGTATTCAGGAACTTCAAGTGCTTCTAAAACTTTAGTGCATGAAGTCATTCCCATGCAGTTAGCAACTCAGTGCACTAAGGCAGCTCAACAGTATGATCTGTGTGTAATTCCCTCAGAAGTGGCTGATATTCCAGTCTGGGCTCAAGACAAGTTAGATTGTGGGAAAATGCACACAGAAATACTGTTGGAAGGCGAGGATCCTCCACCACAGAAACAATACCCAGTACCTCATCAGGCTATAGAACCAGTGACTAAAATTGTGAAAATACTGGAGGAGAGGGGTCTGATTAGACCTATTTCTTCCACATGTAATTCACCAGCCTGGCCGATAGTTAAACCGGGGGGTTCCTTCAGGCTCACTATGGACTTCCGTGCCCTGAATCAAGTTTCAAAATCTGTAGTGCCCGTGGTAGCCTCATACCCTGAAATGATCTCTAAACTGAATCCCAAATGTAAATTTTTCTCTGTTTTAGACATATCCAATGGGTTTTGGAGTCTGCCCCTGGCCCTTGAGTGCCAGTACAAAACAGCCTTTCAGTGGCTGAATAAACAATATGCATGGACTGTGCTCCCACAGGGATATAAGGATTCCCCATCAATATTTCATAAATACATGCAGGAAGCCCTATCACTATTGTCTTGCAGAGATAATATAATTCAGTATGTAGATGACATTCTGATTCAGTCTGAGAATGAAGCCGTACACTGGAATCATGTAAGAGAAGTTTTAAAAGCCCTCTTACAAGCTGGTTTTAAAGTTAATCCTGCCAAGGCTCAACTGTGCAAATCACAGGTTTCCTTTTTAGGGGTTACTATTGGCCAGGACGGTAAATCTGTAGATTCTCAGAGGATAGAGCTGATACAGAAACTTCCACTTCCTACAGATCAGAAATCACTCCAGTCATTTCTAGGGCTCACTGGTTTCTGTCGTGACTTCATGCACAATTATGCTGAAGTGGCAGCTCCACTTTACTCCCTGCTAAAAAGTAAAAGTTATGTTTGGGAGGAAGGACATACAGACGCTGTAACTAAATTAAAACACATTCTGACTTCTGCTCCTGTTCTTGCACACCCAGATCACACACAACATTTTTTCCTGTACCCGGTAGTTGGAGAGAACAGTATAGGTGCAGCTCTAACACAATGCTTAGGAGGAGTAGATCGCCCTATCGCTTTCTGTTCCAGAGTTCTCACTTCTCCTGAACTCAAAATGGGAAACTGTGAAAAACATGTACTGGCTTCCTATGCTGCTATGCAGAAATTTACATACATCATTGGTGCTCAAACCACATACATATGCAGCCATCACACCCCCTCAAATTCATTGTAGAAGGAAAGTTAGCATGTAGCAAGATTAGGACGGAGAGAATAGTCCAGTGGACCCTCATGTTGCAAGCACAGAATGTGAAGTTTGAATTGTTGAAAGAACCTAATGTGCAAGTGGCTGGAATCTTGCTGGATGGGCAACCTCATGACTGTCAGTCCTCACCCAGTGCCCCTAATCACATGATCTTTAGGGAACTAGGACTAGACAAAATGTCACCTTTTCTTCCTACAGTATATATTGATGGTTAGTAGCCAATGTGAAGGAGGCAGACGACTAGCAGGTTTTGCAATTGTACAATTGGACCCAAATAACCAAGTGGTACTGCAAAGACAGTATTCCTGTGGGTCAGCGTCAGCACAGTACTGTGAGCTGGCTGCGTTTGTAGTTTGTATGCAACAATATCAGGATTCACACCCAGAGATACAAATCATTTTAGATTCTGATTATGTCTTTAAAAGTGCCCATTTGCCCTGTTACCCTGGTGGCTGGCAAATAAATTTAAATCTACAGATGGGTCCACAGTGAAAAATTCATCACTGTGGACTATGGGCACAAGAACTGAGTGAGAAGTTTCAGAGAGTACATTTAGTTAAAGTAAAGGCACATAGGAAGAAAGGCCCTTTAGTGAAAGGAAACACATTAGCAGACTCACTAGCCAAGGAAGCATGCTATGTAGGGCCCATATGGCCCTGGTATGAGCAGACACGCATGGTTGCTATTGCTACACGTTCCACAGATTACGATCAGATAATACCACCAGATTACTTTGTAGCACTGCAGACAAAGGACCCTGAGCTTTCCAATTTAAGGAAGCTTGTGCAGGACGCCCCAGATAACCTATTTTAGCACACACCCTTTCTCACACTCGCTATAGAGAAAACATTCTATGTGCAAAAAGAGAGGAAGGCTTGGTTATAGCTATCCCTAGAGCTCGAGGTAAAGAATGGATGCATTGGGTTCATGGTGCAGGTCCTATGGGACACCCTAAAGCAGAAGAAATGCAGGCTATCCTCAATAGGTTGGTATGGTGGCCAGAAATGAAACATGATTTACAGGATCATGTTTCCTCCTGTGTAATCTGTGCTTCATTTGGGAGGCAACCTAAAAAGAGAAGGGGACAGTTATTGAGAGCACCTCCTCGTGGCCCATTTGAGAGATTGCAAATAGATCATGTGGGCCCTCTCCCATTGACTGCTAGGAAAAATAGATTTTTACTGACTTTTACACGCTGGGGCATTCCCAAGACTATTGATTCTGATAATCAGGGCCGGCCCGTCCATTGAGCGAGAATGTTTTTTGCACAGGGCCCCGCGTTTCAGGGGGCCCCGCGCAAAAAACATTCTTTTTGAAAAGTAAAATTGAAAAAAAAAAAAAAAACCTGTCTGCTGCCGCGGTCGGGGCCGCCGCGGCAGAATCGAGCGTGCCGCGGGGACACCCTGTGCACGGCAGAGCCTGCCCTCCTTGTAAGCAGCTCTCTCTTTGGAGCTGAAGTCAGATTGGAAATGGGACTGTGGTGGGGGCTTGGATTGAAATGGACTCATGGAGGGGCTAGAACTGGGAAGTAGGTTCATGGGGGGGCTTGGATTAGAAATGGGCTGAGGGGAGGGGAGCTAGGATTAAACATGGGCCTATGGTGGGGCTAGGAAAAGGACTAGAAATGGGCTGATGGGAGGCTGGTATTGGAAATGATGATGAAGGGACTAGGATAGGACTGGAAATGGATGGGGGAGCTAGGACTGGAAAATGGCTGATGTGGGGACTAGAAGGAGCGGATACTGGGTGGGGCTGCAACTAAAAGGGAGCTGATGTTGGGGGAGATTAGAAGGGGATGGGGCTGGGAGAGTGAAATGGAGAGGGGAAGAATATTTGTGTGGGAGGGAAGAAAAATCTACAAGTGGCCGGGTATTGGGAGACTAATGGCTTGTTTACAAAGCCGCGGTAGTGGTTCGCGATCGCAGCCGCGGCCCCAATTGAAATCAATGGGGCCGCGGCTCCGATACGATCGCCAAAACGCTACCGCGGCTTTGTAAAACAAGCCCTAAGTGGGGATTGAGGATGGAGGGGTAAAATTTGAGTGGATGGAAATAGGAATGAGGAAAGAGCAAAAGGAGAAAGATTATTATGTTAAAGCAGATGTAGAGAGAATGGAAAAAAACTAGAGGAGAAAAGAAAGGACAAATGGACAGCAGACGATGGAGAGTTAGCAGAAGACACAAATAAACCAGAAGAGAAAGTGACTGGAACAATTGCAACTGAAAAAAAAATGCACAAAAGGTACAAAGATATCTCTTTATTTTGAATTATAACTGGAATATGTCAGCTCTGGGAAATGTGCATCATTAATGTCGGTGCTTTGTTAGTACAAGAGGAAATTAATTTATAGTTTTATTTCAACATTGTTGTACATTCCAAGTTTGGCTTTTAGGGTTCCCAGTTTAATTATTGTCTTCCTGTGTTTAAATTGTGATTCCTTGTTTGGTGATGGTCTATGTTCTGCATGTGTAACTGAGCTGAGGTATTCTGTTATGTAATTCCTATTTGACATTGCCACTTGTTCTCTTTCCCCAGTAGGTCATGTATTGTTATTCTCGAAAATGTATTGGTTTAATATTTGCAGTGTTGCCTTTTGATAGGTAGGGTATGGTGCATTTATGAGTCTTGGTAGTGCTGTTAGGATACGGTGGGTTTGCTATGGGCTCTAAATGGGCAGTGTTTGTAGTAGTTCCTAATGTGCCTGGCGGTTGGCACTGGATTATAGTAATGTAGAAATCTTTGTCTTTCTTTATCCATACACTCATGAAGAGGCATGTTTACTAAAAGTTAGTGTATGGTAACATTATGCTAATATTTATGCAAATGAGGCCCCTTATGCAAATGAGGTCCCGCACCGAGTCTCCGCACATGGACCCCGCACCCCCCTTGGGCGTCGCCCTGCTGATAATGGTCTGCATTTGTTTCTCAGCTCATCAAGGAATTGGTTGATTTTTCTAGGCATAGAACAACAACTCCACACTCCGTACCATCCAACAGGCAGCAGGGCAGGTAGAAAGAATGAATCAAACAATTAAGGTCCACCTCAGCCCTATGATTAATCTGACCGGGAAAAAATTGGGATCTGGTGCTCCCTTTAGTCCTTATGTGTATCAGAGCTAATCGGTCTGTAAATCCACAGGTTTTGCACCCTATGAAGCCTTAATGGGAAGGCCAATGCAACAGTTGGGAAAATATGCTGAGTCCTTTTCTTCCAGAGGACCAGACCGTAATTCTCACCAATGAGTGGATGAAATCTCTGCAAGAACATCTAAAAGAAATTCAGGACCTCTGTGCTAGCTAACACAGAAAAAGCTAGAAATTATTTGCAGGAGGTACATGCAAAAGATTCTGATTTAAGACCCCTCAAGGTTGGGAAGTAAAGTGATGATTCTGAGACCTAGACCAAACCTCCCCTTTGGAACTGCAAAGTGGGAAGGACCGTACTTAGTTACTGATACCTTAGGCCCAAGCCTATACCAGATCCTGATGCCTGACAACCAGCAGTACTGGAAACACATCACCCAGTTAAGACCATATGGGTAAAATGTGCTTTATCAGTCTTGTTTTCAGACACAACCAGAAGACAGCACGGACAGCTGCTTTCTGAAGACAGCACGGACATCTCCTATCTGAAGACAGCACGGACAGCTTGCTTTCTGAACAAAAGTCGCTTAAGGACGGTAACTAGTTACTCCTGCTGTACATGTGTTTAATAGTTATGTAAATAAGTAGTAGAAATTATTATTATTTTTTTTTTTTTTGTGTGTGTTGTTACATAAGTATAAGTGGGGAGCATTAGTTACTCCCTAGTAGAGTGAAACAAGTTGCTTTTATTATGTCTCGGTTACCTGATGTTCAAGTATCTGCTCTCTTCTACACAAGTCTCATTCCAGGAACTATCATACGAATAAGCACGATTTGATGGGCAAATTCCACAGTTGGAGTGTATCGCTACCAAGAAATACACCACCTTTCCCGGAAGGAAAGGATCGGGTCATCCTGAGTTTCTGTTCGGTACAGGACAAGCCAGTGTTCTATTCATTAAACATCACTCAAGTACAGTGGGAGCCACCAGTTTCCACTTCTCTAGAAAGGACACAAGAATTGAGGGCACGCCCAGAACGTGACTTTCTAGGTCCTCCTTTTCTTTGATTTTGTACAATATTTCCTGTCAGGACAGAGGTACCTGGAAAATAACTTATACATGGGTTGTGAGTGATCAACAGCACATCACTGAGACTTCATTCCTTTTGGATGTATCTTGTTTACCTACCACCCCTCATCCTACCCCTCCCACCACTTCTGCTGCCTCCTGTACTATACCTTTCTGATATCCACCCATTTCAGGACGGACATCCCTTTCAGATTAAATATGATGCAACACACGATGTTTTATATGATGTTGAATACCATTTTCTTACTTGGAATATATTTCGCAAATTTTTTCTAGTTACTCACAAATATCCAAATTGCTCTCAGTTTGTTGCCAACAACATACAAATGCTCAATACTTGGTTTGATATTCAGTCAGTAACACCCGAGCCAAGCAATTTCGACACAAGCGTGAATTAATTGATACAATGTTAGGTGGCACAGGGACTGCACTGGTTGCCCTTAATATAATTGATATAGAGGTGCTCCGTAATAAAATGGGAACAACTTCTCAGCAAGATGCTGATGTTTTTACCTCACAACATATTATTAATGAAGCTACCTCTAAACTGTCAAATGTAGTTGTAGAACCTTTGCTCTTATATCTCCCATTATAGAAACAGAAAATTGTTACCTTAGCACATGCAGAATATAGATTGGGAAAGAATATTTCCTGGGCTCTTGCCTGTGATCAAGTACAGATCGAGCTTATTACTATACTAAAGGAAATTCTGATCACTGCTAAGTTAGGACACTGGCCACCATCTCTCATTCATATGGCTAGTACCAAAATACCGGAATTTGCTATAGCTCACCTGGATTGGTGGACAGTTAGTGTTCCATTTGTTCACCACAAGGCTGCTCTATCTGTACTTTGATCCCATGGTCAGGACAACACACAGTTATTGTTTATATTGGGGTGCAGTTTGATAATATGATTATGTATCCTGTGGACCATCTCACATGGGTGCAGCCACTGGACGACACCTGGACTTCATTCAAGCCGATGGACCCCAGTCTGGTGTGAGCAGACTACACTTCAGTTCAAGTGTCACCCTCACCAGTTTAAAGAGGATGACACCTCCTGCTGGAACAATTCCTCCTCTTGCTCCCTGACTGTTAAGCTCTCATATTCCCTGACTACCTCACACAGTTTGTATTACCTTGGAGCTGGACACTTTGTTACCTTAGCACATGCAGAATATAGATTGGGAAAGAATATTTCCTTTTGTTAATTGTTAATATTGGGGTGCAGTTTGATAATATGCCTTATGTATCCTGTGACCATCTCACATGGGTGCAGCCACTGGACGACACTGGACTTCATTCAAGCCGACTGGACCCCAGTTTGTGTGAGCAGACTACATTTCAGTTCAAGTGTCAACCTCAACCAGTTTAAAGAGGCTGACACCTCCTGCTGGAACAATTCCTCCTCTTGCTCCCTGACTGTTAAGCTCTCATATTCCCTGACTACCTCACACAGTTTGTATTACCTTGGAGCTGGACACTTTGTTACCTTAGCACATGCAAGATATAGATTGGGAAAGAATATTTCATTTTGTTAATTGTTAATATTGGGGTGCAGTTTGATAATATGCTTATGTTCCTGTGGACCATCTGACATGGGTTGCAGCCACTGGACGACACCTGGACTTCATTCAAGTCGATGGACCCCAGTTTGTGTGAGCAGACTACATTTCAGTTCAAGTGTAAACCTCACCAGTTTAAAGAGGCTGACACCTCCTGCGGGAACAAATTCCTCCTCTTGCTCTCTGACTGTTAAGGATCTCATATTCCCTGACGACCCTCAACACAGTTTGTATTACCGTGGAGCTGGACACTTTTGTTTTATTCTGTTCTTTCCTGCATTGGACATTCGCTTTGCTTAGCCCAAGGAAACACTTTGTTGTACGAGTTCAAACGATTTACCAAACAATACCTGGTGTCAGTTATACACCAATGGTCTCTCGTCACCATTAATGCGTACAACACTTGATTCCACACCGATCTGGTTACCAAGAACTCTATGGAGATTCCAGACTGTATCTCATATGCTGTGCAATCCCTTACCCCTTTGGCAGGGGAGAAGAGACACTATCATAACTGGATTCAACTTTACAGAAATCCAATGCCTTATTGGATCACCTTAAAACAACATCCATGCTGAAGTGGCCAAACACCATCGCTTATGGAGGGAAGGGACACATTCAAACACAAATGCTTGCGACACTTTGCATACACGATGCTCATGTGTCCTGTTGTGTGGAATTGTGATTTGGTACCGTCACATACTGCTGATCATGGCTTTAATGTTTTTATTCAACCCTACTATTATTATAACTGACTGTTACCAAATATTTCTATCGCAATTATCATAATTTTCCTGGTGTTGTAAAATGGAAAACCACAACTGTACATATCCTTGCAGCACATGTCATAAGAAGAAAACTAAAACATGTTTAAGGTTAGTGACACTGAACTTCTCCAGCATCCACCCCGACATCCAGGCTAAATTTGGCCAGCTACATTTGGCATTTCCTATTACACTGAATAACCAGGAAGTCAGCTGCAGTCTAGTTATTGATGCCTATCCGTCACTAATAGCATCCTGGCACCTTTTGCTTTAGCCTCCTCAAAAATTCCTGCAGCCATTATGCACTGTTCACTCTCTCTTAAGACGGGCACGGACGGTAGAGAGATATTGGGTCCCCCCCACCCCCCCCACAGTTAGTGGCCTGATATACCTAAGACAGTGAGGTTTGGGACTCATAACCGGAGACTTGTTTAATCTCTAGGAACCACTAGAGCCAGTACTAGAGACAGTACTGTGGCAGGACAGGGGACTTGCTGGACATAGCAAGGTTTATTTAATACAGGAGGTATTAGACAAGCTGCCTACTCATCATGTAATCACAATGATTCTTTCTGGTCAAATCTTTCAGGAGTATATTAACAGTTGAGATATTATAGACCAGTATTACTCCACTTCAACTTACAGAACGATATATGCTACTTAGTTCCAGTATGTTTTAAAACCCATTAGGTCTCAGACTTATACAGAGCTACGGTCTTCATTGTTTATCGACAAACTGCTTATTATCGCATCAATGACCTCTGGTTATTAACTCCCTTTTTTGTTGAATTGTTTTTAAAACCCGAACGGACTGTTCATCTTATATAGAGAGATAAACCAAATAAGAAGGGGAGTGCTTATCTGTGAACACTTGGCCCAACGCCAACTTCAGCGCTATTGCGTTAACTAGATGCTGTTTCATCAGGGGCCAGATTCACTCCGAGTTCTGCTTTGGATAAATTCTATCGTGTTATATCTTAAAACAAGGAATCAAATATTAGTTCTGCTAGAAATTGATGTCTTATATATTCAGTCGTGATATTTCAAGATCAACTGATATTTTGTAATAAAAATAAGTTATACCATTGTCTCCAGCTAGCGAAGCCTGCTGCTAATCTCTGTGGAACCCAAACGATACAAGACAAACAGCCGCGCATGCAGGCCTGTGTCTCTCCAGATTTAAAACTAGCACACTTCTCACCCATGTGTTTCACTCTGATTCAATCAAACACATTGGGTTCCAGTCTATTTGCAGATTGAGTCCTACCGTGGGCTGCACAGTTTGCATCTAAATATCCAACGTTGCCTCTTGTCATTATTAATATCTGGTCTCGAGATTTACCACCCGTGCAGATAGAGGATCTGGCTATACAAAAACACCGTAGTTCTTCAAACACCGATGTTGGTTCTTAAGGCATATGTTCTACAAATTTGGAGCTGATTACTGTGTGACACTTTAATCTACTGCGATGTTCAGCTAGTCTAGGTTAAATGGTCTTGTTGTCTTTCCTTATCATATAGTAGCTGGCAAGGACATTCTATAGCATAGATTACATATGATGCTATCACACGTGGTGGGAGTAACGCAGTCATAGTGATATTCTTCCCCGTGGAATTTACCTGGAGATGCTAGCCTCTTTGGTAACCTCACACAATTGGCAGGATCCATATCTAGTATGTCCCTGGCGGCCCCGATCTGGGTTTTTTTTTTTTTTTTTTTTTTACTGTTGTCTGAGGACCGTAACCCTTGTCGGGCTCAACATTTCTTTTGAAATAACCTGGGTCTTTGCCATACGCAATATTATTCGCAAATCTTGACAGGATGCAATGCTATGTAGCACATTTATGTGCCTAGTCAGAATCCCTTGAATTTTATGGTCAAACGGAGAATGTTTTGTTACCAAATTCATAACTGTATCTTCCACTGTAGGCCTTCGGGGCTGTAATAAATATTCTCTGTTGGAAAACAGGGCTCGTTTATATGCCTTGTCAACTATTCCTCCGATATAGGAGGAATTGCTCTAATATACAAAAATTTAAAAGCCAAGCGAGTATATTAAGGAGGAAGTTTCAGGATAGGGGATATCCCATTTCAGTAGTTGACAAGGCATATAAACCTTGTGCTCAGGACTTGTCCCCGGTCCTCCCCCCAATTCCTCCCAGACCCCCCTCCCATCTCCCCTGCATCCAATCCTTCCATGCATACTGTCCTTTTCATTCATCCCACTTAAAACCAGTCAAGACATCCATGGATGAGGGATCTCCAGATGGTGCAGGGTCCCCCCGCATCTTCAAAACTCAGTCCTTGAATACTGCCCACAAGTAGTCCCATTGT
>CM066036.1:71053-111041 GCA_033557465.1 Ichthyophis bannanicus | reverse complement strand
CCACTGTGATGGGCTCTCATGACCCCTGGGGATAGGGAGGCTGTATGAAAATGTGTAAGCACACACAAACATATCTCCAGGGTGACTGTTAGCCACATTGATGGGCTCTCAGGACCCTTGTTGTGTTAGCAGTTGCATTGGCAGTGCAGTGTGAAAGCCATAGCACATCACATCATACGAAGCCTAAGAACCATTGTGGAAGTGTTGATAAGTTCAAGTCCCAAATGTGTATACACATTAACATCATGAAATATTTATGTGTTTCAAATAAGTAAGACACAGCAGTGTATATGCAATTTGTGGTGCGCATGCGCAATTCGTTGCAACAAAATGTGTATTTGCGGGACGCAGTTGACGTCATGCGTCGCAAAACTGCGCATGCGTGGTGCAGTTGCACGTGAAATGTCACAAAAATGGGTAAGCTGAGGAGCGCACTAGCACGTATTACATTGGTAAACTGCGCCATTTTCGGGACGCAGATGGACGTAGAACGGCGCTAATCTGCGCCAGTTGTGGTGCGCATGCGCGTGATTGACGCTGCGTGTAATCAGGTGATAATATCTAAAAATGGCGACCAGGACAAGGAAGCCCGCATTCACCCCTCGGGAGCTCCGCTATCTGGCCCGGCTCATCTCAAAGAGGCAGGATAAGCTCTTCCCCGGGGCCACCAGGTACCATGACAGCTCCAAAGTACGCAGGGCCTGGGAACGTCTACAAAGGCGTTTTAATCGCAATGCTGAATACCCAAGGTAAGTGTATGGGGACAGGTCATTACACTATATATAGCCTGTGATCATTGCAGATGTCCATGTTGTTGGGTTCAGGTAGTGGCAGTCAGTTAATGTGCAGCAGTGACCAGACATTCCATAATGTGTTTGTATCATATGTGACTGATTTGCCCTGTACCCAGGTGTTGATGCACATGGTCACAAAGGTCATGATGCTATCCTTGTGACATGGCAGCTGCTGGTGTGGCCATGCAACAACATACTGTAATAAAGTAAGCCCATAGATCAGTTTAAGTAAATCAAAACCACATCATATGGATATGGTGTGATCTGTACCAGCATCAAAACACCTTGGGTCCAGCATAAGGATATGTGAAACTTAGCATTAATGGTATGTCAGTCACCCAGATGATATGGGCTTTGATGCCAATGTGGTTCACTATGCCCCCCTATCCACAGGGGTCCTGAGAGCTCATCACAGTGGGCTATCATTCACCCTGGAGATATGGTTGTGTGTGGCCAGACAATTTAATACATCCACCCTATCCCCAGAAGACTAGAGAGCCCATCACAGTGGGTTACCAGTCAACCTGGTGATATTGGTCTGTGTGCTGTCAAATTTCAAAACATTCTCCCTATCCCCAGGGTCCTGGGAGATCATCACAGAGGGCTAGCATTCACCCTGGAGTTATGGTTGTGTGTGGCCAGACAATTTAATACATCCACCCTATCCCCAGGAGACTAGAGTGCCCATCACAGTGGGTTACCAGTCAACTGTTGATATTGGTCTGTGTGCTGTCAAAGTTCAAAACATTCTCTCTATCCCCAGGGGTCCTGGGAGCTCATCACAGTGAGCTATCCTTCACCGTGGGGATATGGTTGTGTGTGCTGAAACAGTTCAAAACATCCACCCTATCCCCAGGAGTCCAGAGAGCCCATCACAGTGGTCTATCCTTCACCCTGGGGATATGGTTGTGTGTGCTGAAACAGTTCAAAACATCCACCCTATCCCCAGGAGTCCAGAGAGGCCATCACAGTGGCCTATCCTTCACCCTGGGAATATGGTTGTGTGTGCTGAAACAGTTCAAAACATCCACCCTATCCCCAGGAGTCCAGAGAGCCCATCACAGTGGTCTATCCTTCACCCTGGGGATATGGTTGTGTGTGCTGAAACAGTTCAAAACATCCACCCTATCCCCAGGAGTCCAGAGAGGCCATCACAGTGGTCTATCCTTCACCCTGGGGATATGGTTGTGTATGCTTAGACAAGTTAATACATCCACCCTATCCCCAGGAGTCCAGAGAGGCCATCACAGTGGTCTATCCTTCACCCTGGGGATATGGTTGTGTGTGCTTAGACAAGTTAATACATCCACCCTATCCCCAGGAGTCCAGAGAGGCCATCACAGTGGCATATCCTTCACCCTGGGGATATGGTTGTGTGTGCTTAGACAAGTTAATACATCCACCCTATCCCCAGGAGTCCAGAGAGGCCATCACAGTGGTCTATCCTTCACCCTGGGGATATGGTTGTGTGTGCTTAGACAAGTTAATACATCCACCCTATCCCCAGGAGTCCAGAGAGGCCATCACAGTGGTCTATCCTTCACCCTGGGGATATGGTTGTGTGTGCTGAAACAGTTCAAAACATCCACCCTATCCCCAGGAGTCCAGAGAGACCATCACAGTGGTCTATCCGTCACCCTGGGTCTATGGTTGTGTGTGCTGACACATGTCAACCCATCCACCCTATCCCCAGGAGTCCAGAGAGGCCATCACAGTGGTCTATCCTTCACCCTGGGGATATGGTTGTGTGTGCTTAGACAAGTTAATACATCCACCCTATCCCCAGGAGTCCAGAGAGGCCATCACAGTGGTCTATCCTTCACCCTGGGGATATGGTTGTGTGTGCTGAAACTGTTCAAAACATTCACCCTATCCCCAGGAGTCCAGAGAGGCCATCGCAGTGGTCTATCCTTCACCCTGGGAATATGGTTGTGTGTGCTGAAACAGTTCAAAACATCCACCCTATCCCCAGGAGTCCAGAGAGGCCATCACAGTGGTCTATCCTTCACCCTGGGGATATGGTTGTGTGTGCTTAGACAAGTTAATACATCCACCCTATCCCCAGGAGTCCAGAGAGGCCATCACAGTGGTCTATCCTTCACCCTGGGGATATGGTTGTGTGTGCTTAGACAAGTTAATACATCCACCCTATCCCCAGGAGTCCAGAGAGGCCATCACAGTGGTCTATCCTTCACCCTGGGGATATGGTTGTGTGTGCTGAAACTGTTCAAAACATCCACCCTATCCCCAGGAGTCCAGAGAGGCCATCACAGTGGTCTATCCTTCACCCTGGGGATATGGTTGTGTGTGCTTAGACAGTTAAATACATCCACCCTATCCCCAGGAGTCCAGAGAGGCCATCACAGTGGTCTATCCTTCACCCTGGGGATATGGTTGTGTGTGCTTAGACAAGTTAATACATCCACCCTATCCCCAGGAGTCCAGAGAGGCCATCACAGTGGTCTATCCTTCACCCTGGGGATATGGTTGTGTGTGCTGCAACTGTTCAAAACAGCCACCCTATCCCCAGGAGTCCAGAGAGGCCATCACAGTGGTCTATCCTTCACCCTGGGGATATGGTTGTGTGTGCTTAGACAAGTTAATACATCCACCCTATCCCCAGGAGTCCAGAGAGGCCATCACAGTGGTCTATCCTTCACCCTGGGGATATGGTTGTGTGTGCTGAAACTGTTCAAAACATCCACCCTATCCCCAGGAGTCCAGAGAGGCCATCACAGTGGTCTATCCTTCACCCTGGGGATATGGTTGTGTGTGCTGAAACAGTTCAAAACATCCACCCTATCCCCAGGAGTCCAGAGAGGCCATCACAGTGGTCTATCCTTCACCCTGGGGATATGGTTGTGTGTGCTTAGACAAGTTAATACATCCACCCTATCCCCAGGAGTCCAGAGAGGCCATCACAGTGGTCTATCCTTCACCCTGGGGATATGGTTGTGTGTGCTGAAACTGTTCAAAACATTCACCCTATCCCCAGGAGTCCAGAGAGGCCATCACAGTGGTCTATCCTTCACCCTGGGGATATGGTGTGTGTGCTGAAACAGTTCAAACATCCACCCTATCCCCAGGAGTCCAGAGAGGCCATCACAGTGGTCTATCCTTCACCCTGGGGATATGGTTGTGTGTGCTTAGACAAGTTAATACATCCACCCTATCCCCAGGAGTCCAGAGAGGCCATCACAGTGGTCTATCCTTCACCCTGGGATATGGTTGTGTGTGCTAGAAACAGTTAATACATCCACCCTATCCCCAGGAGTCCAGAGAGGCCATCACAGTGGTCTATCCTTCACCCTGGGATATGGTTGTGTGTGCTTAGACAAGTTAATACATCCACCCTATCCCCAGGAGTCCAGAGAGGCCATCACAGTGGTCTGTCCTTCACCCTGGGGATATTGGTGTGTGTGCTTAGACAAGTTAATACATCCACCCTATCCCCAGGAGTCCAGAGAGGCCATCACAGTGGTCTATCCTTCACCCTGGGGATATGGTTGTGTGTGCTGAAACAGTTCAAAACATCCACCCTATCCCCAGGAGTCCAGAGAGGCCATCACAGTGGTCTATCCTTCACCCTGGGGATATGGTTGTGTGTGCTGATAAAACATCCACCCTATCCCCAGGAGTCCAGAGAGGCCATCACAGTGGTCTATCCTTCACCCTGGGGATATGGTTGTGTGTGCTGAGACACGTAAATACATCCACCCTATCACCCAGGAGTCCAGAGAGTGTTTCACAGTTTTCCACCCTATCCTCGCCACAGTGGTGGATATGGTTGTGTGTGCTTAGACAAGTTAATACATCCACCCTATCCCCAGGAGTCCAGAGAGGCCATCACAGTGGTCTATCCTTCACCCTGGGGATATGGTTGTGTGTGCTGAAACAGTTATATCCACCCTATCCCCAGGAGTCCAGAGAGCCCATCACAGTGGCTGTCATCACCCTCTGATATGGTTGTGTGTGCATAACAGTTTACATCCATCCCTATCCCCAGGAGTCCAGAGAGGCCATCACAGTGGTCTATCCTTCACCCTGGGATATGGTTGTGTGTGTGCTGCAGTTCAAAACATCCACCCTATCCCCAGAGTCCAGAGAGGCCATCACAGTCTTCCTTCACCCTGGGGATATGGTTGTGTGTGCTTAGACAAGTTAATACATCCACCCTATCCCCAGGAGTCCAGAGAGGCCATCACAGTGGTCTATCCTTCACCTCCTGGGGATATGGTTGTGTGTGCATAAAGAGTTTAATAGATCCTCCCTATCCCCGGAGTTAGTGAGCCCATCACAGTGGCTGTCACTCACCCTGGGATATGGTTGTGTGTGCATAAAGAGTTTAATAGATCCTCCCTATCCCCAGGCGTCCAGAATGCCCATCACAGTCTATCACTCACCCTGGTGATATGGTTGTGTGTGCATAAAGAGTTTAATAGATCCTCCCTATCCCCAGGAGTTAAGTGAGATCACATAGTGCTGTCTCACCCTGGTGATATGGTTGTGTGTGCATAAAGAGTTTAATAGATCCTCCCTATCCCCAGGAGTTAAGTGAGCCCATCACAGTGGGCTGTCACTCACCCTGGTGATATGGTTGTGTGTGCCTAAAGTTAATACATCCCCCTATCCCCAGGAGTCCTGTGACCATCAAGTGGCTTGTCCATTATCCTTTTGCAATGGGGTATGCAGCTGATGATGTGTGCCACGACACCCAACCCCCAGGGGCCACAGGCCACAGTGGCATTGTTTGGGATGGCATTCACATGTGTGGTAGGTTATGGCATATTGCACCTCTCCCATAGTCGTGATCACCCCATCACCACATGTCTTTGTGTAATAATCCCATGATATGCATCACATGTTGTGTTGTTGGTGTATAGGTACACCATCTCCTACCTATGAGATGTTATTTCCAAAGCCTGTAACAGAGCCATTTCCCCTCTTTATGCATAGTTTGTTACCCATCCTCACCCTGCTACAAATCCATACCTTGCAGCAGATGAACAGAACTGATGTTGTAGGCTTGTCACCTCTGTTGCACACACACACACAAACAGCCTCATGAGCACACTGCAATTGCGTAGTGTGTTTGTTTGGTGTTGTCCATGGTTTTGCAAACACACCTGCTGTCATCATACAGGTCCCAGAGTAACATTTCTACAAGATAGCCCATACTGGGTCATTCCCACATCCGTCACGCACAGTATTTTCAAACAAAATGTTATAACTAGGTCTTACCTAGCTTGCAGGTACCCCATGTGAAACACGTTACACAATGCGTTCCTGGGTCAAACATTGTATCCTGGGCCCTGCATAAACACAAATGTCATGGTGGCCCCTGCAATGGTGCAACATACCACACAATGTTCCATGTAGGGACAAATCAGTGCCGTTTGTTAGAATATAATGTTGCCATTGACTGTTGTCCAGGACATGTGTAGCTGACATCACAACAAATGGCTTGCAAGACAAAACAGGGTTAGCGGGGTTGCATGTACACCATCATTGTCATTCTCAATGTGGCATGGTCATGCAAGGCATGCAAGCCCCAGGGTACTGTTTTTTGGGGCTAGGCCGGCAGGCAGGCTCACTGCAGATAGGTGTCACTGCACACATGTCCAGAGACGCAACTATGTATGCAGGTCTCAATGGGAACAGAAAATGGCACAGCACCAGCAGGACGTTCTCCCTACATGTGGGTGTCATCAGTACCAACAGAGCCTGTGTGCAAACAGTCTCCAGTGTCGTCTAGGAAAGCTATTGTAAGCAATCCACAGCACCTGTGTATGGTTAGGTTTCCTTTCCCAAATAGCTTGCCCCACTTAATGGCTTCCCACATATTCAGCAGGTCATTGTACCTGTTCTTGCAGTAAAATCTCTATGGTACTGATACCGCTGTGCCTCTGTCATTGTGTTTCTCTGCAGTTCTACAAATATCCAACAAATGAAAAATTCCCAAGGTAAATAACACCAACACAATGAAACGTCTGGGGGAAACAAAACACACCTTGTAAGACCACCCCCGGTGTCAGATTGGGCTCTGATGCCACATCAACCATGGAAAGGCCCCCTGGGCTGCAGAACATATGTGGTTAATGTGCAGGTATTGTCTCTGTCACTGACAACCATGTTTGCTCTCGACATAGGTGATGGCTATCACCAAATATGTTGGAATGTATGGGCAGGGGGATGTTAGCCAAGAGTGGCTTTGCAGGACACATGAGCCAACCTGAGTAACCTCTTCCCCACCAACGTGGCCTTGCACCAAGACGTGTCGCAAGGCCATACTCTTTCACCCGTGCATCTCATGTAACCCAAACCAAATGGTTCTGGCTCAGAAAGGGAAATACCCCTCATGAGAGGTGTACTGTCACTGGCATTGCCCTTGATGGACGCTCCAAACATACAAGGCCAGTGGGAGTCCCTAGCCCCCAAAGCCACTATGGAACCCATGATGTAAGACATCCCTCATCCTGTGCAGTAAACCTGCTCCTGTGGCCACCTGGCGTTGGGAACTACTCAAATCCCACAGACATCATCAGTGGTGTTTTGAACAGCGGACTGTGTGGCTCATTGATTCACAAATCTGCCATGTGACAATTTGTGGCAGGCAACCCAGCCTCGTTGCAACACAGATCCTGCAAACAGCAAAACACCGGTTGGTGTACCAATTGCATGAGTGTCAATGACAAAGGAAACATGTGTTTGGCTGAATACTGGAATGGACACACCAATAAACCATAGCACAACGATACTGTGGCCAATTGGTATCTACTTCCTACGACATTATCCAGGTTATTTGAGCCTCCAGACTTGGTTACCATGCAGTCACCTGAGGGGGTTGTGGGAGGGACTGTTACAGCTAATGAGGGTAACAATATACCTCTCAAGGGACAAGTGTGCCTCTACGAAGTGGGAGAATGTCCCCTATAAAATATATGTCCTGCCAGGATTGGAAACCACATGTCATTGGGGGCGGTCCCAATGTCATTAGTAACACTTGTATGCAGAGCACAGGCCACGGGATACATAGATCTTCCAGTAGGGGGTAAAACTCATAGGGGCAAGACATTCTGCCACTACGACACATTCTACGGACACACCTTTAGAGAAGGTGGAAGAGAGCCCCTAACCACATCTGGCCACAAACCCACAGGTGCTGCTGTCACCTGGTCTGCCAGGCAGAATACCTAAAAAATCACTTTGTCATGGTTGAGGTGTGCTAGGGGGAGACAATAAAGGTTACAACATGATGACCACCCACCACCCCTGTCCAGGGAGCTGTAAAGCTTTTTAGTTGGTTGAGATTGATAGGCTCGTCCAAACAGTCATTGCTCCTCAGACATGACTGGTGCATACATCGAGGAAACATGGGATGATGGTCCTGAATGGGGGTTCATCAAGAACTATGTACTATTGGTTGTGTGCACAATGTCCCACATCACAAAGACCCAGACTCAAAGCTCGTAGAGACCAGACCATAGCTATTGGGTCAAGGGACATCTGGCTGCCCCTGTCAAGGCTGTCACCTGCCAACAATGTGTGCAGGTAAGTTGGTCAACAGCCCTGTCCTGTGGACAAACGTCATGGTTCTCGAAAGAAAGCAGCACGGACCATGTGGCTGTGACAAACCCATCACATATTGTGATCCCTGCAAGAGATGTGAGCTTCGTACTAAAAGCACGTCACCCGTTCAACAAAAAGGATGTGTTAAGCACAGGCTACTGTTACTACCAAGTTAACTCCAACTCTGCACGTACAATCTTCTTGAAAGGCTCAAAAAAGATCATTTGCTTAAACCACCAGCCAATAGCTTGTTAGCCGCAGCAGAACAAAGCCGCCTCAGCCCCTACCAAAGTGCGTTGGCCTCTGTGTTGGATCTCCTGACCTCCCGTGGCCCTGCAGGGGAAGAAACAGGTCCACAAGTTCAAGGAAAGTTATGACACATCACCGACAGATGTAGGCAAATAACATCAGAACCCTGGACTCTGTCCATCATAGCAGAGGGTCAAAGAATCATTGACATAACCGTTGTGGCCCCCACCAACAATAGTGGTGACATTCATTAGCAGACCTCACTCCTCACATAAGTACTCGTTGAACTCAACGAGCAATGGAAAAAAGGGTATCTCATCACTAACATGAATTGTTGTTTTTGGCCACAAAAACAATAGCCTCGAAAATATGGTTTGAGGGAGGGTCACATGACACATCGGACATCTCGAGAGAGGTGTGCCAACAGAGTTTTCTGTTCCTGTGACAGTCCACATGAATAGCGACGACACATACTTGCTAAACCCCACACACACAGAAATTCGGCGGTGTTGTCGTAGTCTATCAAAATCGATGCATACCCACACTCATCTTTGTTCCCACCACCAGGTCACACCGAAGGTCCCGTTATTCCCCCCATCAGGGAAACAACAAGCTCACATATGTTTCGTCCCCACACCTGTGGCCACAGCAGCCACCGTATTCACAACGCTGACATTGTCTGTGTTTGCTGGTGGTGGCTCCGTAAGAGGGGTTTGGTTTGTTGTCCACTACGTGGACCGTCTGCCACAGTCCAGCCCCAGTCACTACCACATGGTCATGGCACCTCTTCCTTGCCTCCTGTTTTGAAGGTACAATATGTTAGGCCCTCATCAGCTATCTTGAAAGGGGATGGAGTCCAAGCTCCTATGTGAACCCTGGAGTCTGATAGGGTTCCCGAGTCGATACCTGCCTATTCAACAGGACTTACCTGACTCAGCCGTCATCCTGCTCCTGGCCCCTAAACCAACCGGGGTGGACAAACATAAACCAGACGCATCTCGCCCGCCACTGGTCTGGCGTGTCTTGCTGCGTCACATGGCATCTCCCTCTTTCCTCTTCATTTCCCCACCCACACATCCAGTATTTATCGGGTGTGTCCTCACTTTTTTGTTTTCATACGCATCGTCTTATCCCTACAACCTGCCATGCGTGCCCGTGCGTTACACGATCTACCTCGTGCCTGCACCCCTCAGACTGTGCTGCCGTCATGGACCCTCCTTGTGGCTGTCAATGGTGCGCCCTCGCGCCTCGTGCCGCAATGGGCCCACCGATCTTGACCTATGATACTCCTTTAACCTCTGTAGTAGCGCAGCCTTAGCTTACATAATGGCGCCTCATATTCACACCCCTCCCGCCCTCGCTATCTCACACCGTGACGGTATTAAAGCGGGACGCGCGACCGCGCACATGCAAGATAAAAAGTTCTCTTCAGACTCTTCAACAACAACCCCCACCCCACCACCGTATCCGCATATGTCCGCGCGGCAGCGTGACCGACATACCCCCCCCGTTCCGAGCACATCGCCTTCCCTACAACGCGCGCGCGAGATTCGACCTTTCAGATTTGCTCCCACTCTTCGACACTCATGCCTCCCCATATATTTGATTTAACGTCTACACCCCCCGGCCCCTGGACTTGACCAGTCTTTGCTCGACGTCACCACCCACTGACCCCTCAGCGCTAGCACTATGGCCCCTCCACCCAGTCTTATCTACCCCCACACCGCCACCCCGGACCGACCATCACGCCCGGCCCCCTTACTGATAAACAGGACACGGGAAAACACTCACGCGTCAATGGTGAACACTCCGAAACAAAACCCCCCACCACAGCCACAAGCAGAGACTCACTCAGATCGATCGGCGCCAGCCCACTTACCGGCACAGCACTATTCTTAGCCATACAAACTAGCCCCCTGTTGTGTTGTGCTGTTGCACACATATTTTTTTGACAACAAAAATGTACCCACTTTGGGGAGTAGTTCAACTCTGGCCAACTCAGGCAGTCATGTACATCTGTGTACGTCCAGAATGATGCAAATCCGTAATGGTTCGAGGGAAACCGCCCTCCCAGCTCAGAGGTACTAAGCACTGGATGACGGCCCCCATCAAATGGGAACACTAATTCCTATATTGCTGACATGCCATTGCGTTGTCTGCATAGACCCCATTGCAACCCCTGAGGGGGAGAGGCGACATGATCATTAAGGACCTACACATGCAAAAACTGGTGTGATACACTCTGATAAACACCATATGATTCAGGTGTATTCCACTGTATGTGTGGTCAGCTCCAGACGTATTGTTGGAGGAGGGAGGGAAATGGTATGGCAGAAATGATCCCCCGTCACCGCACCACAGAGACTGTCTACTGATTGGCTGTAGGTGAGTTTGGCCCTCCCGCATAGTGTGAAAGTGTATTTTTGTCGGTTGTGTGTTCTGTCACTTCCATAGGACCCTCTTGGTGCCAATGGTGTGGATGTGACCAAGGTCCATGTGCCGCGCCACTCCAAACAGGCCGGCGAAACCCCTTCTCTCATGCATATGCGAAATAATGTTTATTGGATGTAACCCCATTACTGATCAAACATTGGTCTCCAAACAGAGTGAGTCTTGGTCCACTGAAGCTGCATTGCTGCTCCATCAAGACCTCATCACTGCCCAACCAATTGTCATCCAATCCTGTAAAATCCAATAATCAGGAGACGGCCTATCAACCTGCAAGACATGGACTAACACCACCTCCAGAGGCATGTGACCCCATCTGCTGCTCTGCGGGCAGCGGATTGCTGACGCAACTTGGTGCCCTTACAGACGACATTCCATAGGGTGTAGACTGTGGTTGTGAAATAAACATTTCTGCAATTCACATTTCATCGAGTCATAGTAGTGGAGAAAAAATCCCTACACTGCCTTATGTCCACCCCACAACAACATTTACACATGGCATGTCATGCTTGACGGTCACATCCACACATTGCCTAAGGTGGATTCACTCTCTCAGTGGAAACATGAAATGTAGGTACCTGTAGTCTGTCAACAGTCTGACAATGCTGCAAATGCACACAGGCACACTTCCTATACCCTTGGACTGCTGCAGGAGCTGTGACTTACATCCTGCAGAGATACGCAGTCCAACGGCCAATGCCTCATCAACTATTCAGGACCTGAGGAATGTTTGAATGTGGGTACATTAATTGTCCCAACTATCTCACAAACGATCTGGACCACTGAGTGGGTTTAACCTGTATTTTTAACTTAGATAGCAAGCATTCAATGTTTGCCCATGTAGAGGACCACACAATATGAGAGTCATGGCAGAGTCATGGTGTCAAGTACACACATTAGCATGAATAGAAACATAAGCAAACATAGAAATATGACGACACGATCAAAAGAACCACTATGGCCTATCTAGTCTGTCCTTCCAGTAAGCAACTACAACAGTCCCACGTTTTGCCTTTAGAGTACTTCTGTGTTGGTGCCCATGCTTTCTTGAAGTCAGTTACTGATCCCTCATCTAACTACCACCGCCACGGGAGAACTGTATTCAAACGGATCAAATACTCTTTCAGTTAAAGAAAATATTTCCGGCATGTAGTCACTCCTGAAATCTATCTACCTTCACCCTCTATCCCATGTCCCCTCGTAGCACAGAACTTGCTTTCAATGTGAAAGAGGGCTCTCTCCTGAAAACATTTATGCCACGGACGGTATGTTAAAACATCGCAAGCATATCACCTCTATACCCGCCTTTCCTCTAAGGTTTACATATTACAAAAGATCCTTAAGTCTGTTCTCCTCATATGCTTTATGAATTGAAAGCCCATTACATCATTTGTTGGTTAGGCGAAACCCTCTGCACCGAACTCCATCCTGTTTCACATCCCTTTTGAAGGTGCGGTCTCCAGATATTGCACACCATTACTCCACAATGAGGTCGACACCAACGACTTGATACAGAGGCATTATCACCTTTTCCCCCCCTTTTTCTGCTAGCCATTCCTCTCCGTAGTGCACCCAAGCTTATACCTTCTAGCTTTTGCTGTCCGCCTTTTCCCACCCTGTTTAGATACTTGTAAGCATCATCAGACAACAACCACGCCTAGGTCCCGCTCTTCTTTAGTGGACAAAAGGTACTTCCACCCTCCTATACTGTATTGCCTCCCTTGGATTGCTGCAGCCCAAATGCATGACCTTACATTTTGTTAAACATTAAATCCCACTGTGGGAGGGGGACTCAAAGTCTAGACCCATTCTTCAAGCTTAGCTAGATCCCTCCTCATGTTATCTACCCCTTCCTGGGTGTCTACTCTATTGCCAGATTTTCGGTATTCATTCCGCAAAGAGGAAACCCTTACCCGGATCGCCCCAGACAGCCCCTTCCTATAGCACTAACAACAGATGTTAAAAAGAATCGGGACCAAGGACAGATCACTGGGGCACACCAACTTGGGCAAACATCCTTCTCCTCAGAGTGAGGGCTTCACCAAATTTACACCTGTACTCTTTGTCGCCTCCCACCCAACCCAACTTTCTAACCCAAGCAGTAGACTTTCGGGTCCCATCCCTAGGGTGCTCAGTTTGTTTATAAGTCGCCTGTGAGGAACATGTGTCCAAATGGCTTTACGGGAAATCTAAATACACCACAACATCTAGAGGCTCTCCCTTGGGTCACCAACTTCCCTGGTCACACAGTCAAAAAAATCAATCAGATTTGTCTGACAAAGACATGCCTCTGGTGAATCCATGCTGCCTCGGATCCTGGTAAATCTGCTGGATCTCCAGAAAACCTCACTATTTTTCTCTTTCAGACAGCGTTTCCAATGAATTTACTTCACCACCGAAGTTAAACTAACCGGCTGTAGTTTTCAACCACATCCTTACTTTCCGCTTTTGTTGTAAAGGCACCACATGAGCCTTAGCTCCTCCACGTCCTTTGGCACCCACTCCGACTCCCCAACGATGGCATTCGAAAAGGTCAGTCAGTGGAAAGCTGCTAGAACGTCCCCAAGTTCCCTCAGTATTCTAGGGTGTATCACATCCGGTAATCGGCTTTGTATACTTTAAAGTTGAGCTAGTTTCTCACGGAACACCAGTCTTCTGAAAATAGTTCAAGATGTCCCTCGCCTTCTGTTCTTATTTGTGGGGTTGTTTTCTGAGGTACCTGGCTTCCTGGTTCTTCATCTGTGAACACAGAAACAAAAATATTTGGTAAGCAATTCCGCTTTATCTTTATCAGCTTCTACATATTTCCTCCCTGCACCCTTGAGTCTGACACATACCGACCTTTTGCTCTTCCTCTTATCACGAATTATATCTCGAAAAATGTCTGTATTCCCCCCATTTTATTGGCATTGGCTATTTTCATCCTCCGCCTTTTGATATCTTTGCCCTTCGTGACTACTTTTGCTAGCTTCTCTAAGTTTTTTCCAAATACAGATGCCTGGTCTTCTGACTCTCCTGTGAGTCTCTTGTATTTCATGAAGGCCTCCCTCCTTTTTCTTCACTTTTTCGAGCTGACTTCCTTTGAAAACCATAGCGGGTCTTCCTGTTCCTTTCTGCCCTTTATTTACCATTTTATACAAAAAAGGTTGGTTGCCCTTAAAATACACCCTTTCAGTTGTTTGCCCACTGTTTTTCAACATCCCCCAGGGGCTGTTCCCATCCACTAACAACGTCCCTGAGGTATTGGCCCATCTTCGCAAAGTTAGTCGTCCTAACAAAGTCTAAGATCTCGCACGTTACTTGGAATGGAATTCTAACAGCCCTAGTCCTAATCATGAACCAACACCACACCATCTGGTGATCACTGGATCGCAAAAATTGCATCTACCACTACAACATCAGAAACACCTTTCACCATTGGTAAGCACCAAGTCCAGTATGGCCCCTTTCACCAACGTGTGGGTGGTTGTTACCAATTTTGCCTGAATTGACTGTTCTAACCTGTAGAGAATCCAGGATCTCCTTACTTCTAGATGATTACTGCAGTCAGGGAAGGTGCCAATCAAACATCATGGCATATTTGAAATTCTCCTATCCAGTCAGCACTTCCCCTTTCCTAAGCAATGCTGCGTTCTGTCCTATCCCTCAATTAACTCTCTGGTCCACCATCTTCCTCGTGTAAGGGAGGTCTGTATATCACTCCAATGCAAAGAGATTTCTCTTTCCCTCTTCTCGTGTTAAACTACACAATGCCCTCCTCCTCTCCCTTTTAAGCCTCCGGTAATTCCCAAGCTTTAATAGTTAGTTTTTTTTTACATATAGTGCTCACTCTCCTCCTCTTCTTCCTACCCTGTACTTCCTGAATAAAAGGTAAGCCAGGTATAGTTACATCCCAGTCATTGTTGTCTGTGAACCATGTTTCTGTAACGGCACTAAATCCAAGTCAGCCACTCCCACCAAAGCTTCAACCTCAGGGATCTTATTTCCCATGCTACGGGCATTAATACACACTGCTTTCCATATGTTACCCCTGTTACCCATTTCCATAAAGGTATTTAATGGATCACCTACCTGGCGGCTGTCACTTACCTGGGGGCTTTCTTCATTTGGTTGACGCAGCTACCTGGACCATCTTACATGGGCACCGGTAAGCTCAGATAAGGGCAACTGCAGGTGTTCTATGTTTGTTTAGGCTGCTCTACCAAAACCTACCCCATACATACTACACCCCTACAAGACTCTCACACAGGATGGCCAACCAACATGGGTGGACGGTACAGGCCCTCCACAGCACATGATCACTTTTGTAACCCTTTCCTGGCCTCCTCATCTCACTGTTCCCCACATGTGTGACTTAGGCATGGTGGTAGCTGCTGATAGCATAGTTAATTGCCTGTAACAGGTGATCTATGGCCACAGCAGGATGACCAAATTAAAACACATCCCTCTCTGCCTTGGGTTCTGTCTCTTTCTTCCACTGTTCCAATGTATCCCTTCCCCCGCTCCTGGTGTGCTAAACATACACAACAAGAGAGATGCATTGTGGACAGCTGGTAGCATCACGCACGCACCATGGGATGGCTCCAGCGACTGACATATGTGACGATGACTAACATTGGTGAATAGACTCAGTTGGTAATGCTGTTGTCCACATGTGACAACACGTTCTTGTGCCCATGGAGATCCCCTGTGACAGGTGCTGAACTATGCTATACATGACACACACATCAGTGGAGCTGAAGTGTCCAGACCCTGGCCACACTGTTGTATGTTTATGTTGGCCACCCACCAGAGGTGAGTGGTCACTCATGCTCCCACCCATATTTTTCTCACACACACAGGTTGAGGATCTTAGAAAAAAAGGAAGGGAGCTGCGCTTGCACCATGGGCCATACCTTGAGCGCCTGAAGCATGCAGAATCATCACATGTGATGGTGCGTATTGATGACGTGTCTGCCCCACTATCAGAGGTCACAGTGGTCCATCCGTGTGCGGGGTACCTGCATGGGTACATGTGCTGGTCACACACATCTACGGGTGCTGATGACTGTCAACTTCCACAGATGGTGATGACAGTGAGGAAGAACCCTGCACCTCTGCCTATGCCCTCCGAAGACCCACCTCCCGCACTGCCGTGGAGGTGGTAGTCCTGGACACCAGTGGGGAGGAGGCGGAGGGGCCTGAGGACGAAACAGCGGAGGGGGGCATGGGGGATGTTGGGCTGGAAGGTGTGGGTGCCAGGGTCACAAGGGAGGGAGAGGGTGCAGGTGATGTGGGGGGGGGGGGGGGGGCGGGAGGCGGGGGTGGGGGGTGGGGAGGTGGCAGGGGGGGACGAGTGGCCGCAGGGTGTGTGGGAGAGCGACCTTGAGGCCAGTGCCGCCCAGGGCACATTGGGCTCCCGCCATCAAGGGCAGGTGGCTCAAACATCCAGGGCCCACACACAGTGCACGCAGATGCACCACACAAACACCAGAAACTAGTGTGTGTGTGGTGGCAGATGCGTTGTACATCTGTGTGAGGCTCTGGATGCACTGGAGCAGCGGGGGGCACCGGTTGGTGCACCTGCAGGAATGGATGGCAGGAGCCATGGAGAGGGTGGTTGCTGACGTGGAGCATCTGCCATGTCAGCAGCCACCCCCTGAGGGCTTCACAGGCATTATTGATGGTGCCTGTGAAGTCACACATGTGCCCTGTGCTGCCCTGTCAGCCATCACGGGGCATGCTGAGGGAGAGTGGGGCTCATGTGGGGTTGGGTAGTGTGTGGGAGTTAGTTCAGGGCGGGTGGGTGTGTGCGGGGCAGGGAGGGTGTGGTTTGGGGGGGTGGGTGATAGTATTGTCCCCCTCCCCAAAAATGTATATAGTTGTCCTTTTTTTTAAAAACATTAAACAATTTTGTTACAAACCTTGTAATGCTCATGTGTCTCACTTAGCATATGACTAGGGATGCCAGCATGTCATATGTGTGCGGCCAGATACGTTCTTGACGGGTAAACATGCGTGTGATACCTCAATTGGCACCACATGCAGTTTGTCTGGAGGACCATGTGTGTAGGTGTGTGATAGCAGGGTGCTGCATTATATGTTACAATGTAGGGCCTGTCCCAGAGTCGTACATGCCACAGGGATGGACATACATGACCCACATTTTTTAACATATATGAGCAGCCAACATATGCATGCCACCCATTTCTGCCTCTGTCACATGCATCCCTATGGTGGGGTGGAGGGCATGTGATCACTAATATAGCCAAGGGCAAGGGTCACACATATGCCACCAATGTGTGGTGTATGAGGGGTTGCACACGGTGATGTTTCTGGAAACTAAACAGGCAATTTACAACACAGTCCCCCTGTGTCCACATCAGGGGTGGTGAACCCTGGTCCCTGTAGAGCCGCAGGACAGTCAGGTTTTCGAAATATTCCTAATGAGTATGCCTGAGATCTATTTGAATTGGAGATATCCTGTCAGCGTGATGCGTTTGTTGGCCCTCCAGGGCTGGATTTTGAGAGGCCTGGCTTACACCTCTCGCATTTAAGATTGTGAGTGGGCAAGGTTGCAGATGTCCAAGACATCAAAAAGGTTAGATAGAATGTGTCACATTCCTCCTCACTTCTCACCACCAACAACATAATGTCTTTCAGACCACCTTATGCTGCTGGTGAGAATCAACGAGCAATCTTACGCATTCACACTACCCTTTCGATGTCGAGGACATCTGCACCTTGCCCACTCACAATCTTACATGACAGAGGTGTAAGGCAGCACTCTCCAAATCCAGTCCTTGAAGGCCACAAACCAGTCAGGTGGCCATGATATCTGTAATGCAGATATACTATCGCATGCATATACATTAGGGATATCCTGATAAACTGACTGGTCTGCAGCTCCACAGTAACACGGTTCCCCACCCCTGTTCTACATGGATGTCTGTGCACACTGTGCCGCTGCAGCTCAGAGGCTGTGGTGAAACATTGTGCTAGTGACACATTGCATATGTGTGCATCCTGAAAATAGTATCTGCCTGTGCCAAAGTAGCTGTAGCATGGGGACATGGGTGCAGATCATATGGTCTGGCCCCCCCCCCTCTCAAAGATTACACATGGGACCACATGGACACTCATTGGAAACACACAGTGTATGTATTGTAGGACAGCTGTTTATAGTCACAGCTCTTCTCTCATATGTAACTATTGATACAAACATGTCTGTAATACATTTCAAATATCCACCAAAGCCATTTACATAACACACCACACAACATAATATTCGCATATGTCATTTTTTGCAAATATAACCCAAAACAACCCGCCAAAACAGGGAGAACTATGTACATAGTTGCTCAAAATGAGCAGTGCAACAAAGAGAAACCTATGCTTTCTTGCTGTAAATGTTGATATTATCATAGGTTACTGACGACGTGGTTGCCCACGCCTGCCACGTCGGGCCCCTCTCCCTCGCAAGGCTATACCTCTTCCAGATACATTGGTGGTGGTGGTGCAGGTGCAGCTCGCTGCATAACATCAAGCATGCCCTCAAGGGCCTCACACATGCGAGTTAGGGGCATGGCTACGACCCCCTCATTTATTTGCCGGAGCTCAGCACAAACCTCCCTCGTGTTCTGCTCCACAGCACTGCGAATCCGCTCCAGAAGCACGTCGATTGCCTGTGAATGGGACACAGGGTGGTCTATGAGATACCTCTCCACTTAATACACCTTCACTATTACCCAATGTTGCTAATCCATGTTGGAACAAATGATACTGCCAGGTATACCTCGGAACGTTATCAAAAGGACTTCATGGCTCTGGGACAGAGGGTGAAGCAGGTAGGTGCAAAGGTGGTGTTCTCTTCAATCCTCCCTGTTGAGAGTAAAGGCCAAGGCAGAGAGGCTCGCATCCTGGAGATGAATGCATGGCTGCGTGTATGGTGTCTTCGAGAGCATTTGGTTTCCTAGACCATGGGATGCTGTTCCAAGGGTTGCAGAGCAGAGATGGCATCCTCTGTCCAAGAAAGGTCAACACATCCTTGGTAGTAGACTGGCTAATCTACTGAAGAGGGCTTTAAACTAGATTCGTTGGGGATGGGTGAAGAAAGCCCCCAGGTAAGTGAAAGCCCCAGGTAGGTGATACATTAAATACCTTTATGGAAATGGGTAACAGGGGTAACATATGGAAAGCAGTGTGTATTAATGCCCGTAGCATGGGAAATAAGATTCCCTGAAGTTGAAGCTTTGGTGGGAGTGGCTGACTTGGATTTAGTTGCAGTTATAGAAACATGGTTCACGGAAAACCATGACTGGGATGTAACTATAACCTGGCTATACTTTATTCAGAAAAGGACAGGGTAGGAAGAAGGGGAGGAGGAGTGGCAATATATGTAAAAACTACTATTAAAGCTTTGGAATTACAGAGCTTAAAAAGGGAGAGAGGAGGCATTGTGGGTTTAAACTAGAAAGAGGGAAAGAGAAATCTATTTGCATTGGTGTGATATACAGACCTCCTCACAAGAGGAAGAGGTGGACAGAGAGTTAATTGAAGACATACGCAGCATTGCTAGGGAAAGGGGAAGTGATACTGCTAGGAGATTTCAATATGCCAGATGTTGATTGGCACATTCCTGCTGCAGTATCATCTAGAAAGTAAGGAGATTCCTGGATTCTCAACAGGGAGAACTATTCAGGCCATTGGTAACAGACCCCACACGTGAAGGGGCCATACTGGACTTGGTGCTTACCAATGGTGAAAGTGTTTCTGATGTTGTAGTGGGAGATCATTTTGCCTCCAGTGATCACCAGATGGTGTGATTCAGTATTAGGACTAGGGCTGTTAGAATCCATTTCCAAGGTGAAGATCTTAGACTTTAGGAAGACTAACTTTGCGAAGATGGGCCAATACCTCAGGGAGTCGTTAGTGGTATGGGAACAGCTGGGGGAGGTGTAAAAACAGTGGGCAAAACTGAAAGGGGTAATTTTAAAGGCAACCAACCTTTTGTTAAAAATGGTAAATAAAGGCAAAAGGAACAGGAGACCGCTATGGTTTTCGAAGGAAGTAGCTGAAAAAGTGAAGAAAAAGAGGGAGGCCTTCATGAAATACAAGAGATCAGAGAGAGAGGAAGACAGGCATCTGTATTTGGAAAAACTTAGAGAAGCTAGCAAAGTAGTCAAGAAGGCAAAGATTCAAAAGGAGGAGGAAATAGCCAATGCAATAAAATGGGGGATAAGACATTTTTCAGATATATTAGTGAGAAGAGGAAGGGCAAAAGTGGTATTGTCAGACTCAAGGGTGCAGGGGGGGGAATATGTAGAAGCTGATAAGGATAAAGCGGAATTGCTTAACAAATATTTTTGTTCTGTGTTCACAGATGAAGAACCAGGGGCAGGACCTCAGAAAACACCCACAAATAAGAACAGAAGCGAGGGGACATCTTGAACAATTTTCAGAAGACTGTGTTCGTGAGAAACGAGCTCAACTTAAAATAGACAAAGCGATGGGACCGGATGGGATACACCCTAGAATACTGAGGGAACTTGGGGACATTCTAGCAGTTCCGCTGACTGACCTTTTCAATGCCTCGTTGGAGTCGGGAAGTGGTGCCAAAGGACTGGAGAGAGGCTCATGTGGTGCCTCTACACAAAAGCGGAAGTAAGGATGTGGTTGAAAACTACAGGTGAGTTAGTTTAACTTTGGTGGTGAGTAAATTATTGGAAACGCTGCTGAAAGAGAAAATAGTGAGGTTTCTGGAGTCCGGCGGATTACAGGATCCGAGGCAGCATGGATTCACCAGAGGCAGGTCTTGTCAGACAAATCTGATTGATTTCTTTGACTGGGTGACCAGGGAGTTGGACCAAGGGAGAGCTCTAGATGTGGTATTTATATTTCATTAAAGCCTTTGACACTGTTCCTCACAGGCGAATTATAAACAAACTGAGCGCCCTAGGGATGGACCCTAAAGTTACTGCTTGGGTTAGAAATTGGTTGGGTGGGAGGCGACAAAGAGTACAAGTAAATGGAGCTCACTCTGAGGAGAAGGATGTTACCAGTGGTGTGCCCCAGGGATCTGTCCTTGGTCCGATTCTTTTTAACATATTTGTTAGTGATATAGCGGAAGGGCTGTCGGGTAAGGTTTGCCTCTTTGCGGATGATACCAAAATCTGCAATAGAGTAGACACCCAGGAAGGTGTAGATAACATGAGGAGGGATCTAGCTAAGCTTGAAGAATGGTTCTAGAATTTGGCAGCTGGGATTTAATGTTAAAAAATGTAAGGTCATGCATTTGGGCTGCAGCAATCCAAGGGAGCAATACAGTATAGGAGGTGAAGTACTTTTGTCCACTAAAGAAGAGCGGGGGACCTAGGCGTGGTTGTGTATGATGATATTAAAAGTAGCTAAACAGGTAGAAAAGGCGACGGCAAAAGCTAGAAGGATGCTTGGGTGCATACGGAGAGGAATGGCTAGCAGAAAAAAGGAGGTGATAATGCCTCTGTATAAGTCTTTGGTGCGACCTCATTTTGGAGTATGGTGTGCAATTCTGGAGACCGCACCTTCAAAAGGATGTGAACAGGATGGAGTCGGTGCAGAGGGTTGCTACTAAAATGATTAATGGGCTTCATTATAAAGCATATGAGGACAGACTTAAGGATCTTAATATGTACAACCTTAGAGGAAAGGCGGGATAGAGGTGATATGATTGAGATGTTTAAATACCTCCGTGGCATAAATGTTCAGGGAGAGAGCCTCTTTCAATTGAAAGCAAGTTCTGCTACGAGGGGAATGGGATGAGGGTGTGAAGGGAGATAGATTCAGGAGTGATATGCGGAAATATTTCTTTACGGAAAGAGTAGTGGATCCGTGGAATAGTCTCCAGTGGAGGTGGTAGAGATGAGGACAGTAACTGAATTCAAAAAAGCATGGGACCAACACAGAGGATCTCTAAATGTAAAAAAGTGGGACTGTTGTAGTTGTTATGGAAGGACAGGACTAGATGGGCCTTGTGGTCTTTTTCTGTCATCATGTTTCTATGTTTCTATGTTTCATACAGAAACATGTCATGCACATCCCACAGGATTGCTAATGTGATAGTGCTGAGTCATATGGCAACATGGGTAGGGGTAGGATACATAAATCTCACAGTACTACAAGTCATAAAAACACAGAGGACACTTTACAGGACGTAGATGTATGAGGCCAACACAACGGTCAATAGCCTCTGCATACACACCCACATACTACTGACGTAGCAACAGGATTGGGCAAGGACAGCTATCTCATATCCATTGGTTAGGGCAGGTGCAGCATGCAGCAGCCAGACACAACTCAGATGGCCAGCAGCAGTGATGAACAGAGGACGGTTTGGAAAAGTCTGCACAGGTGAAGCCACATTCGGAGGGATATACACAATATGTAAAGGTTACACGAGATGTGTTATGAACTCAGTGGTATGGAATGACAGCACAGGAATGTCACACCATAACTGCACAGGTGCACTGCTGGCGCGCGTGTGTGACACCTGAGAGGTTCATATGCACCTTGTGTACCACTGAGGAGGGCTTGGGGATCAGATCTTGTACACCTTGGAACAGATTTGGAGGGTTCAGACAGAGCAAGGGGAGCAACAGAGGGGGCCATCAGAGGTGGGCAACAACCAGGAAAATAATGACGGGGTATGTTGAGGGAAGCACATCTGGTGGTAATGACTGGTGAAGGACAGTGATAGCCTGAGTTGGCGGGGTATATGTCTGATTTCAGTATCCATCAGGGGTTGGAGCGGGGGGTTGTGTATTGTTTTGGAAACACACATAGGTTGTTTGCTGAGCTATGTGCTTACGTGTGTCAATCCAATACAGGTCCAAGCACACCTTTGCTCACGTGTGTATTTGCACTGGGCATGCTCTTCCAGGGGTTTGCACGCAAGGAACATTGTTGTTTTCTGCACCCTTCGAAAAAGGATTTGAGGATCTGGCTCCTGCCGCTGCTGCGCCAGCAATGGCAGAATGGAGTGTTGTCTAGGTCCCCCCTGTTCTCGTATCCTGTCTGCAAGTATTTTATGATCTGTAAAGGGATAGTATCTACCTTCTGTTTCTGTTTAGGCCACATGTGCTTTTGGGAACTGTCGTCTTGGCCTCTTTGGACCACAGGGGTGTGATGGATAGCGTATCAGTAGGCACGTTGCCTTAAAGGAGACGCAATGCAGACAATGTTCCCTTTCCATGATGTGTGGCTCTGCAGAGGGGACCAGCAGACAGAGGGGTTTTCTCCCCCCCCCCCCCCCGGGACACTCCTTTCTGCTACTGCTACAACAACATCACAATAAAGCAGTGGATTTCTGCAAAACATCACATAGCCAATGGCGGGCTTGTGGTCATGACGTTACATGCGTAGGGCTGTGGGTTGTTGGGTTACGACAGGATATGTGTTTTTAGTGAGTGTGTAGGGCATAAGGGACCATTTGTGGGGGGCAGAGACCCTTAACCGACAATAGGTGATTGACACCAGTAATGAGGTGTGGGATGACGGGCCATGTTTGGGTCTAGGGTTTTGCAGTATTTGTCATAGAGATGCACATGAGCTGTTGGGGAATGTTATGACAGGAATTTTGTGTATGGTTGTTTGGGATTTGCTAGTCTCCATGAGGTGTTTGTAATGGATGTAGCCTCATGGGGTGCCTATTCTTGGGTTGGGCTGTGTGACGGGTAATGAGGTTTGACATGAGCTAATGATTGTTGTAGGACATGACTATGTATGGGCTGATGGGTTACATTGTCTGTAGAAGGGCTGGATGTGGGGATGTAAACATTATCTGGATGGATGAGCTGGTCCTTGAAATTGCCTGGTGCAAGGACTAAACAGATTTGTATGCTGGCTGATGTAGAAAATGCAAGGGAGCTGATGTTGGGGAATGACTAGCGTGTGATGGTGCTGAGACACGTTAATCCAGAGAAGCATTTACGTGTTTTGTGGGAGGATGTGGGTGATACCTTTAGAAAATACTTGCTTATGTGAGGGTTAGGTGAGGTATTGACATTGCCATGGATGAAAAACGTCATTGACAGTGTGGGAAGTCTGAGAGAATTACTACAAGGAAAAAGTATGGGTATGTTAAAAGCATAATGTGACAAGGTAGAGCGGATTAATAAAACAGTACAATAAACAGTTACAATATAGCTTTCAGAAGCATATAAACATCAGACGATGGTTTTTTTTTTGAGTGAGCACAACTCATGAAGACGGCCTGGTGAACGTGGTTGGACTGCAGCAATTACGGACTTGGAAAACAGACCCAACAAACTAGGGAACAACATATGTTTTGCTATTTCTCATTTGGACATAGCATATGGATTCCTTACAGGCTGTGCGTCAGTATGTTGTTTTTTACCTTGCTGCAAGGGACAAATGTATGTATCACTGTAAGATTGGTCATATATTTGTATCCTCCCCACTGGCCATTTTACTTATGGTTTAACTTATACAGTGTTGTATCACATTCCATGGTTGCCTTTTGTGGCTCCAAGGAACACTTTTTGGACTAACTTTATGTTTTCTATGGTTGTTTGCTCTACGATGATGTATCTTTTGATTTCGTACATGCGCTGAGGTATTTAGTTTAGGTTATTTCTCAAATTGCCCTTGTACATTTTTTTTTCATTCCCCAGTTATGTTATGTAAGGTCTTTGTGTAATTACTCTCAGTTTTGCATTTTGAAAGGGGTTTTTGGGGGGTAGGGGGATGTGATGAATTCTGTTGATGTTGTCAGGATACGTGGTGTATGGATATGGTCTCAAACATGGCCAGCTTTTGTTTGTAGTTTACTCATATGTGTTAAGTTTTCATTGCAGTACAGTAATTGTTAAAAGGTTTTAGTCCTTCCTTTAACCATTTGCTTGATATAAAATAGACATGCTTCATACTCATTACTGTATGGTTGCATACCAAAAATATTGCAAGTATGACACTGATGATAATGGGGACCATCACAAAATGTATGGGGACATAGCCCCGCAATCCAACTGGGACACACATGCTCACAGCCTATGGCAATCTGGTGATGGATTGGTGAGTTACAGTTAAGGGGACATGGTGTTGGCCTTTTCTGTATGGATTGCAGTCTATGTTAATTTGTTAATAGTACAGGGAAAATTGAGGGATGTCTTCTCCAAACAAGCCAACATGTTATTTCTGTACGTTTGAGACACCTCTGTAGATCCTTGTCTATGGGTGACCTTACATATTTTCTCACCTACATCTGCATATGCTATGTATTTTTGCCACCTGCAGATGCAGACAGATGTGGGGCTGGAGTCTTCTTTGTGATTGTACATCACAGAGGAAGGTTGCATGGCTTTATATATGCTCTTTTTGTTTTCTGTAAACTATCAGTTGTCATCCTGTGGTTTACCAGACATTGGTTGTGTCTGCAATGAGGTAGACTGTTGCAAAGGGGCAATGTTTTGTTTTTCTCCCAAAAAAAAAAATTGTGCTGCTGGCCCTTATACACCATTCCTCTTAGCTCTGCATCTGTAGGGTGTCACCTGACCTTAGGTTGTTCTGTTGTGTGACACAATAACATCATATATTATACCCCACACCCGTTTTTTTTACAGAAACAAACATTCCCAACAACACAGTTTGAAGCACATACATGTAAACCATATGTGGAGGTAATGTTTGCCAAACCATTCACCACACAAACACCAACGATTAGATCTAGTGGTTTCTGGGTGTTGAGATTTAGGACAGTCTTTTGTCACCCAACCTTCAAGCATCGCGACGTGATGAGGGCGCCATGGGCCCTCAGACTCCGCCATCATCATATGAGGGTCACGTATATCAAGGTTGTGATTACGACCGGCCTGGGTCGTTGGATGTTCTCCCTTGCCGCTGGCCCATAGGTGGTGATCTACTGGGTACGGGTGGCTATATGGCCTTTCCTCACCAGCACTTGTGCTGCCCCCTGTAGACAGCAGGGTTGCGGCATCGCAACAGACTCATTGGCACTGTGGATGTCAAAATCACACTCTTCCTACACCACACTACTCATCCTCCTCCTCCCTCCTCTTACCTCTCCCCATTTGGCCTGTAGTCACATGGCATATTGAACAATCAGAGAGAACACACCATATGTTTCGAACATCAACATATGTATAGAGTGTGTGGTACAGGACACCACAGACATGATGGGGGTGGGTATGTGCCAGGTGGTTGCTTGCATACCCAACCCATAAACACCCATACCCATACATGGGTGTACCACGGACATGCAGCCTGTTTTCTGGCGGCACATGTGTGTCGTGTCGGCCCATGCACATGTTGCAACTGTTTCCCATGTTTATTTTCCTAGTCCCAATTCCACAATGTGTCCCCCATCACATCCCTTCCCCTATCTGCGGGCAACATATGTCCACACATGTGTGTGAATACCCCCCCCGCCACGGACCCTGTACACCTGTTTTTGCCATACATTGCATGTTTATGTTGAATTATGCATAGGGAATATTGGTCTTTAGACATACTTATTATGCTCATTGCTAGATATGTTTGGCTGTGAACATTGTTGCGTCGGTTTGTCAAAATAGCCAGAACCTGTTGGGCCAGCTGAGAAGCACCTGTAGCACTGATGCTAATAGTATGTCACCACACCCCACGTTACCTGAATCAGTGGCCCTCAAAACAAGCATATGGTGTTTGGCAATGACAGGTGTGGAGGTAGGTTAATGATTAGTGGTGCGGATTTTTTTTTTGGGAACAGATGGGGAGAGTGGATGTTTTTGAGGGACCACATTTGTAATGTTGGCCCCGGACATGTCAACAAACACAGTTTGTGCATGGGCATAACACACACATGGTGCCACCAATTTTCCAACATGGTGGTTTCTTTCCTTCCTGGATTGGGTCACAGGTATGGGTTCTCGAAGTGTATGTGCAGATGACTGATGGGTACTGAAGGGGGCATTGTAAACATGAAATTTGATAACCTGTCAATTAGGTATAAATACCTGAGTGAGGAATGTGCCATGTCGAGGGGCCTCCCGGCAGTCCACGGAGGATAGATGTGGCCCAATCTTGTTGCCAAAGCTTCTTGTTCCAGAGGGTGCGGAGTGGGCTGGTATAAAAGGGACCCCCAACCACCTGTGGCCAAGCGCCATTGTTGTCTTTCAGCCACCATGTGCTGGCGCACCGCCTCGTTTAATATCTGAGAACCTCTTTTTGAGGCTTACAAATCAAGTGTGGGGCCCCCTGCCTCTGACAGTTGCAAGCACACGCACCTCCTCCAATACTGCCACTTCTGGTGGCCACTGTTGTGCGGGCTGCTGAGCCTGCCAAATACAGAATGGTCATAGTTTTCTTATGACATGGGGAGAGTAGGATGATATAGTTCTCTCTCTCACTGAACCTTGAAAGACTATTTCGATGTGGGACCAGGAAAAGGTACACTTCTTCTCTGCACAGTTTGGACCTGATTGTGCAGGCTGTGGGCCCAACAGATGGTCCAGGCTGTCCCTCCCTAGGCTGTGCAGTCTGTAGCATCGCACGTGTCTCACCCACCACAGGTTGCCACCACATCCTCCCACACCCTCACCATCACCTCACCGTCTCTCTCCCTATCTCTCTCCATCTGCCGGATTGCTGCAAATGCTACTCTCAACACACCAGCACTCACTTAAAACACAACAAAATACTGAGATGCAATACAGACTTACAAAACTAGTACAATACAGACACAGTACAGGGACACAATAACAAAGGAAACTTTAAAATTATAGTAGCACAAAGTGACGAACACATACTCTGCTTACTAACTCTCTTTCTCTGCCTCTATCCTCTGCCCTAACCTTGAACACGCCTCTCCCCCTCCTTCCTCTGAACTACTCACACCACAGACCTCTCTACCTCTAGTTGTTTTTAGCCCTCACTGTAATTCTTTCCTGTGCACTGTCCCACCACTGGTATGTTTCTGACTTTATCTATGGGGACACCCGCTCTCTCGAACTGGTAACTCCTTTATCAACCCTCAACGTGATGCAAGTGTGCAGGCTATTTATAGTGTTTAGACACGTGTTTTGCATTGCACATGCGCAATTGGGCGGGCATGGCGCTTGTGCGTTGCAGCGCAGGGCGCTCGGCCAACGCATGGGTGCACGTACGTGGTACACGCACATGCGCCCTGAGATGCCAGTAATACGCAGGTGTAACAGTACGCATGCGCCGTACGACGAGTACCGCATTGTGGTGTCTGTGGTTTTGCGAATGGGAACGTCGGCACACAGAAGAGTGTGGGGCCACGCCCAGGACGGACACACATGCGTAGAGGTCGCGCACGCGCAGCCCCCCACGAACATCGAATGCGAGCAAGTGCGCATGTGCATTGTGCGCAAAACACCGACTAACCCCAAAATACCATTAATTAACATCACAACATTACCCACGTTGACGGTTGTAAAGAGTAGTAGGAGTGTGGTTGGTGAGAAGAAGAACGAAAAGTCTAAGCAGTTGTACTGAGGATTGTATATTGGTTGTATTGGGTATTATATTGTGTTGTGTGTGTATTGTCTGGTTGTGGTGTTTTTAGGATTTACACTGATTTTTAGTGTGGCTTTGTGTGTTTGTTAGAGTGATGTTTCGGTAGTCTCAGGACGGTGAGCGAGATTTATTGGCACGGCCAATTCTTATGCTTATGGCCATCGCGTGTTCTGAGACTGTGTGCGGCAGATGCTGCCTGGATTGCAGGACAGGGGATGCAGATGGTCTGTCCATGGAGCTGAGGGCCCACAGGGCATGGGTGTAGACCTCCGAGCCCCAGCCAAACTCAGAACCTGCCAGCTAGTGGGACGGCAGTCCAGCGCAGCGTGTGCTGTGAGTCCACGGGTGCTCAGAAGGAGTGCTGAGGTGCAGCGCCTCGCCTGAGCCTCGCCTCGACAGGCCCAGGGCCCCCCCAAGACTCACAGCAGATCATGCATGAGGACCAGGTCATCTACCTGTACCTACTGAGCCACAAAGGACTATTAGGCAGCTCTATGAGGCTTTGTAAGACCTGCACCTCCCCTCGAGCCCCTGCACGGAAGCGCGGGCCCGCATAGCGCAATACCAGGTTTAGTCAAGCTCCTTGCGGCCCTTACCCATTTCTTTGCCTCTGGCTGGTGTCAGTCATCTGTGGCCGCCAAATCCCGACCCCCTGGAACGCTAACCCAAGGAACATGATGAGACGCCACAACCCTTCTCACGATGTCTCCACCAAGTAGATGCATGCCATGGTCACAGACCCCGGGTGGGGAATTACATACGCCAATTCCCCACACCTAGGGCAACAATGGGTGACCATGCCAACCAGAGACTTGAAGGCCATTACGCCCGGCCGATACCACAAGCTGATGGCGAGATATTGATGACACACATTGTCTGCGCCTACGGTCCCACAAAGAGCACTAAGAGAGACAGCGTAGACGTTCCGCAACCGCAAACACGTACGCGCAAATTACTAGTGTCGATGTTCAGCGGTTGTATGTGTACCATTTTCTACGCACCGAGAATACACTCCATAATTCTGAATGCTCCTTGGTACCTAGGTTTCCAGGGATACAGCCCATGACTCCTCCTTTAGCCTGCATAACTCGAAGCCATAGTTCACACCATTTGCAGGACGGATGTTTTTATGACGAATGTATATTGCCCTGAGCGTGCGTTCATGTTAAGCTTATTAATCCATGTTTGTAGTTTTATACATTTTTTTCATTTCCAATAAGATATGTAGCCCAAACGTTTATTTTGCATGTTCCAAAATCTGCAGTTTCAATATGAGTAATGTAAGTCCGGAAGGACTGCTGCTGAGTTGAAGATTCTTACAGAGTGATATAGACCGTATATTACACAGTAAATCAAAGACTTAAACAATTAGACTGCTCAAACTCATAAAATGAGATCGATCATAACATGCACATCGCACGGCTACATGCCTATGAGGACACCCCCTGGATGCTAATGGCTATGCTTGTTGAGATGGATACCTCATAGTGTGTGCTTGATAAGCCAACTAGGAACATTGTGCCCAGCTGGGGGGCGACATACGGGCGGCTTGCCCCTTCAAATACACCTGCCGAATGATGGTTAGTTGTTATTGTCTGATGATTAGCTTATGATCATATAAACATTTTATGTTTTTCACCAAGATCCCTACATACGAAACCACTATTATGTGTGTCTAGGGTTCACCCCACACACTACTGAATACTGCGACCGGGTGTCACCCAGGAGGGCAAAAAACTACATAACATCGTGGAACTGATGGGTGTCAACGAGTACATGATACTCGCCTGCCATGTTTCTGTTGAACTTTGCAGACTGAGGAGAACACGTTGTTAGCCATATCTCGTGGTCACGGCATCTGGCGCTACTGTCAAAGCATGGGAGTGCCAACACACAAGTTATAGGAGGGCCGTATACAAGAACCTTTGGCAACTGTACGAGAAGCGAGACGTTAGAACCATCAGCCTTTGCCTGGACGATCATCATGTAGCTTCAACATTATGGGAAGCGGATGCGGCTAATGCTGGGGGCCTAAAGCGGTGATAGGTGCGTACTGAGAGGTATTGTGTACCAATCCTGCACCACATGTATGCGCTACTGCTGCCTAGGTATCTGTTTCTTTTCCAAACTCATTGAGGGCGTACAGTGTGCAGGTTCCATGACTTGCACCTTCACAAGGATGGCCACTAGAGAGTGCAGCGGTGAAGTGTAGCGGCTGGTTATTACAGAAATGTGTGCGTCGCAGACAGATTACAGCATAAGGAAATGACTCATCAAATTGTGAGATGTTACGACCTTATTAGGACAGGATGTTTAATAGGTTCATAAAAGGTTCTACATATTAGCCTTGTCGCCCTAACCCAATATGGCAGAACATATACATGTATAGGTGTGTGTGTCCCTTTCCCTACTATGGGCCCAGCATGTTTTTCCCGGTTTCCTGTGACCGACATACAACTTTCATATGTGATCAATGGATCAGCGCCAGCGCCCTCGAAGGAGTCACGGCACGCGAACACGCCCATGGATAGAGAGGGCCCCCACCTCCTATAACAGGGAATTAGCGGTGCAGGAAAGATATAAATTGACCGATGGTGGACGTCACCCCCAACCAGTAACTGCACCTTACAATACGCATTGTCACCACACCAATCACTCAGAAAGTTATGGATGGACAGTGTTCTGTTTGTAGTATTTGCCATGGGGTGGTTTTCCTACTCGACTCGATAGGATCCATGCGTATTCCTTTTCTGTCCATAGATATGCTAATATTTGTATGGAGGACCTGAAATAGCACACTCGGGACTGCTTTTTATTGTGCGTTAAGAATGTGTGTTGTGCGAGTTGCTTGTAAATTGCATTTGTACTAAACCATATTTGTCAAGTGTAGCTGCTACTGGGACATGAACAATTCCCTGCATTTCACATGCCAAATTTTCTTTCTGCAGGGTGCAGCAGGGATATGGCAGTTTCAGACCTGGCCTGCACGGTCACGTGCAGGAGGAGTCGGAGGGTACAATGACCGAAAGGCCCCATGCCTCCCAGGCCGACTCCAAGTCACGACGATGCGCACCTTCCGGGTGTTGAAGAGAGTCGCACCTTCAGGCTGTCGTGGAATTGAGAGAACAGGCGGGGCCTTCACAAAGTATAAGCCAATGAATGTTAGCTCAGATGGGACTAAACCATAGCCTGTCTGCCATCCTGCCACCCAACATTGACTTCACATGGCACAAAGATCCCTGCAGAGATTAAATGTATGAGTCTGGGAAAACAGAAGATCACATGGTGCCCACACTGTACGTGCCAGTGCCTGTGGACTGAACACAACGGGAGGGCTCCAGCGGTCAGGCGGGCCGAGGGTTGGGGGAATATGCAGGACAATCTTATCATGTACGTATTACCTTATCTTGACCGTCGTCACCAACTCGGCAGGTTTGCTCCCTGAGGTATGTGATGGTTGTATATGCCGCGGCTTGATCAGCGCGGGTTGATGATTGACCGTAGATACAACTTTCATTTGGCATGTCCTAACCTGAACAAACACATGACCCTGAACAGCTGTGACAGACAATGGCCAAAACGTCACACGCTCATAGGACATGAGTGGTTGTGGATCCCAAACTAATGTATGGCAATCGCACCACCCAACAGTACAGTTGCGTCGGCCAGACCAGGGATGATCGTGCCGGCTGGTTTGTGCACAGACACCTGTAGGGAATGGAGGGTTTAGCAGCGATCACATTTCGCAACAAGTTAAGGACTGCTCTGATCTTGATAGCACCGAGACACCGCCTGGTTGTGGCAAAACTCAATATCTTTGTCGGTTGCCAAATATATATGAGCGTTGCGGGAAATCCCAGACGTTGTCAACCATTAGGTGACGCCGCGGGGGGGGGCGGGTAGCTGAGATGTTCACAGTGCCTGAAGAGCAGATGCCATGTTCGAGAGGCCGAACAGTGGCCTCAGTGGATATAGGGCTTCATATTTATTGACCAGATTTGCCGCCCCTGTCCCTTATGGGGTGTGTTAAGGCTCCTGCCACCAGGTGTTTGTGTGTGTGTCTTTTTTTGTGTAGTTTGTGTCGCAACATGTACGAGACATAAGAACCAAAATAAACATGTCCAGTACTAAGTATCGCCCTCAGGATGAAATTAAGTAATATGTGAGGGATGTTAATGTCAACCTACAGAGCTGATGACTAGACTGATATAGCGTCAACATGTAGCCAGGACATGAGATTCATAGTGAAGGATGAAGTGACCAGTTAAGTATCCAGCCACGGGCGGGCGCGGCGTATGGAGACCGAGTGGTCGGGGGGTCAATCATGGATACGCATTATGACACCTATATTTTTGTTTTTGGCGAGAAGTAAATCCTTCCACTGCAGTCGCTTCCATATCTGCACACATACAGCGGTGATCCGGCAAAGTATCAGGGATACGGGGTGGGTTACAGTAGGCCAAGCTGGCGCAAGCGCTGAGAATGTCCGAGTTGAACGCTTCAGCGTTCTGTGACATGCGTTGCACAACTCGGCACGTCACCGAGAATTGTACACATGGGATCGAGGGTTATGTGCGAGCACCATACATTATACAGACACAGTACTGGAATGACAGCTATTTTTCCTGTCAAGGTTGCAACATATAGCGCTATCCATTGCACTGTTAACATTCCGCGACAATTGACCACACACTGCAGCCTAGCTTCTGCGATCGCATAGCAAGCCATTCATGGATTTTTCACAAGCAGACATGGAGGACGCGGCGTTGTTTTTGTTTTAGGACATGAACGCCAGACATGTGCCAAGCTATTGGTTTTGCAACATTCAATCCAGCACATAGCTGACGATATTATTGAGAGATAGAGTCATGAAATATTGCTACACCAGGATATGTATTTAGCCGTCAGTGCGGAATAGTATTCACGAGTAAGATGCGAGCGACTGCATCATTTCAATGTGCTTTCAGCCCAATTGCACAAGTGATGACTAATATACTAACATTGGCAGCACAACACTAAACAGGCGAGAGGGGGCATGTATTGGCCTAATATGCGTCCTATCAGGGCCTACTTGTGTGGTAGACCGTAGCGGATGAAGCCGTGCAAACATAGGTAGGGCACGGAAGACACCTACTATATGAGTACCTGTTCCTGGCTACAGCCAAAACAGACGAGCACGAAGGTAAAAGCGGGAGGCGGGGAACCCAAAGAGGACCTTATGGACACCTGCCTCCTAAGAATAGCCTCTAAAACCTCTGATGCTGCCTACTCACATGTGAGAGATCTGCCCCATTCGTGATAGAGAGACCCCCCACCAGCACCAGTCATATATGTTATGTTAGTGTTGTGTGACAGCTTGGGGACATAGAATAGTGTAGTGTGATGATGCTACAGCTTGGTAACATAGACATATGTTGGTATCTCTTGTGTATTTCCCACCATGCACATGGATGTATAGTTTGTGCAGTTGCTGTGTACGGTTGCCGCGTTGCATTGGCATGTGACTGTACATCACCCAAAAATGCAAGTGCATTGTGGGGTCGGTGGATCTACAGCAACATTGTGTGTGCCTGCAGTCAGGGGTTAAATACTCTATCGCTCGCACTGCCTTATCACTACTTGCCCTATGTCGTTGTGATGTTACTCTTCGGTTCACTTCAGCCCTAAATAAACCCCCACCCATCTCTTCGGTGTTGTCCACACATATCACCAGTGGTTGTTCTTTTTGTGTTCAGCATGCTCCTCTGCCACACTCTTATACGCGAAACGTACAAGAGACCTGAATGTGTGTGTAGTTTCATGTTTTCTGGTGTGTGCCTACTACTTTGCTCCATACCCCAACATTGTACCATCAGAACAAACAACAGGGTATCATTGCAGTTTTTCCACTGCCGGCCTTTATATGTACAAAGCTCAACTTGTGCACATACAGGACATGTCGTTTATAGCTGCCACGCAAAACTTTGCATACTTTGGTGGGTGGTTGTTTCTAGGTTGACTGTGTGATGAGGACAGTGTTCATGCCATAGTACATGATCAGGTGCTGTGACGGGGAGTCTGCGAACCTGGGGGGCAGTTGTGCCTGATGCTACCGTTTCTTGTGTAGTTGCTGTTGACGTTATGAGCACTTTATCTAAACAGGTGTTTGTGTGAGGGTGAGAAGAAATCTTGTTTTGTGTTCAGGAGTAACCACTGTTGGGCAGGTTTATGTTATTTCAGATATACTATATGCATAATGGGGACATGAAGCAACAGTGCCTTGACATGGTGATTCTACACAGTCTGCTGTGAGTGTCATATACTCCACGCGCCACACCACACACTTGCCCCCACGTAAAGGGTGGAGCGCAGCACCCGTGGAATATTGCCGGTCAGGTCGATATAGGGCGGGTCAAGGGAGATATTGCTGAGTATGACATCCTGATGAACCACACAAAGTAGGTCTGGAACCTACGTTTTACGGTACTTTTGGGAAAATTTACATGTGTCTTTACCTGTTTGGAGGTATTCTCATATTTGTTCCATGTGCATGTAATGTTGTCTCTATGTTCACATCAAAACAGACCTGGCCTGTCGTGATGTTCGCTGGTTCCTGTGGAGAGCTCTGAGACCCCGGGGTGTGACCCCATGAGCATGGAAGCATGACCAGATCCATGTTACACACGTGTGTGTGCTTATGATGGATGATTTGCTGCCCAAGAAACATGTTTGGTTGAGTATTGCTATCATGTAAGGTGTGGCCTTTCTTCTGTATTTCCTAAGGGTGTAATGTGTGCAATGTGTGCTTGTTTTTCCAAGGTGTCATAACTAATACCATAACTCTATTCTCATCCTCAACGCCCCCAAAGGGGAGAGCTACACATTACAGGACACAACTATTCCAGTACCCCAGTGTCACCATCATGGGCACCACACCACCTGTTGGAGGACACAACACAATGGGAACTTTTAACGGAGGAAGTGAGCCATTGGCTGTTTCGACCTGTGAGGAGGGGACACTCATGACCCTGAGCAAATGGGACAGTATTAATCTTGAGACCTGGTGATTTACCAATGACAGACTGGGGGCGTGAATTGAAACGCCACTGTTGGGGCGATGGTGTTTGCCGGGAAGTCCTGCTCAATTGTAGCGGAACACACATGAACTTTCAAGGACGGTGGACGGCATATTGAAATGGTGACCATGTGAAACTATTCATGGGCATGATTCGCAGGAAACAACTTTTACGAACCTGACCTGTTGGATGCCACATACTATTTTGAGCTCTTGGACAAGTGTTTCCCCCGTGTGCAGCAGCGAGGTGTAGTGACATGGAAACTGTAGGTGCTGCATTCTATACAACAGTTGTGCATATTGTTGAGTTTTGGCCATGGGATCGAGAGCTGTGACAGTGGCACCCAGGATACACACATCTGTTTCTTTTCTACTCAAGGATTTAACACATTAATGGTTTGTGGCATATGGGACATACCGTATTGGAGCAATCCTATTGTCTATGTCCAATCTGCTTTTCCACCTGGACATGCGACAGGTTCTTACCCCAACAATTGCATGTCAAGCACCCCACCATCTTGGATTGATGGTTTCCAATGAGCCAAGGTGGGTGAGGTGCTATGCGTGGGAACAACTGTATAGAGGTGGCAGATAGTAGGATGGTGATTGGGAACTACTGAATGACTATGTTGGTGAGGTGACCCAAACATGTTGGACCACGTCTGGCTTCAGGATGTGGTTCCGTGTAAGATGTTTGGCCATCACTTCAATTCTCAGATGCTGGGTCCTGTGGGTTTGTTTACTGTGCAGACGTGACAGTCTGCATGTATTGTTAAACACCTTGAATTCCCCATGTGCACCGCCCCTGGGTATGCCCTGGGGTAAGGCACAATCACATTGCCACATTAGGTTTGTCGTGCTGGCGCAGTGTGGGTGATCCTTGTACTTCTTCAATCAGCACGCTCAGATTGTGCACGACCACTATCACCATCTGTATCATGCCATAGAGTCGTGGGGACCAACACTGTTCTACTCGAACACAAAGGTGCAGGGGCACCTCCTTCATGATGTTCACTTCACCTATATCGCTCTAGGTTTCTGAAGGTCGTTTAGTTTGTATAGTCTGTGGTTCATGTTGCCTGTGCCTACATGTGGGCATATGATCATGGTTATTTTCTGAGGATTGCTTTGTGTATACATTGTTGCAGCTTTGATCTTTAGGATTCGTAGATCCTGCCTTTAGTTGAGAGCTCAAGCGTTCCTTTCAGAGTGTGATTTTCACATTAAAAGCATTGTACATGCATATGCTTTTTTATTTTTGTCTTGCCTCCTTGTGTTGGCAAGATGCGATATGGTTCTTGAGGGACCGATGATGTGTGTTGGCGGCATAACATGTAGCGCCAACTCTATACAGGCACTCATATGTGCATAACAAATTTGGCATGCATTGGGTAGGTGTGCAGGTGGGGGGCTTGGGGCGTCTGCTGCCCAGTGGCATAGTATGCAACGGGAGCAAACATATATCTCCTGCCTTCCAGTTGGTTGGTCCAAGACACAGTAACATTTCTGTAGGGGGGTGGATTTTCGGCCTGCTAAACGGGTGTAGATATTTCAAACAGGGACTGCATGTCCACATGGAGATGATGCCTTGGCACCTGGTCTACAATATAGGTGATGTGTAAACACAAGAAATAAAGATATGTATTCGACATACATTTGTCTCGGTTAGCTTTGCTGATTGCTATCATCGGCTGACAAACCTGCAATGCCATGTGTGCCTTTGTGGTCAGTCCATGGACTCCTTGTGACCCAGAGACTGGTATTGGTTTGTTTGTCAATGTCAAGGGTTTGGACGATTAAAATGGTCTGTGTTCCAAGGTATAATGGCAGGAGTCACGGTGCACTTGCCCTGGGCCACATGGGTGGGTTGGTAGTCGCAGCACACTGATACCATTGGTGCTTGGGGGGCAAGCAAAGTTTTCGTAAAACAACGGTGGTTAGTCCTGCTACTCTTTTGTGCACATTGGACAATTGGCTATGGCCAGTGGCTGGTCATGTACATGTGCCACCTTGTGACAATCCTGGTACAGTGGCAGCTGTGTATCTGCCAGACATATGTCACTTCAATGGGTATTGCAGGATGCCAGACACACAATACCTTGCGGGTATTTGTGTTACACGTGTGCTCAGTTGTGGTCTGGTTTCTCAGGGACGGGGTGGTGGCAGGGAACACCACGACAGTCATGTGTTTTAACTCTGTATTTTTCAGGTATGCCTCACCCCACAGTGGGCTGTACGCTTTAGTTTCTGCTCTGCTAACTGTACCATGATGGTACCACCAGGTTCCTAAACTATCACACACAGCCTGCTCTATCGTAAGCTGTCCATGAAGGTGTATCCTGTGTGCTGCATCGCCATCGCATATTCTTTTTTTCATAGGTGTCGTCACTTTAGGGTGTAGTTACATGGCAGCAGGCAGCCTGGGGGTTTGGATATTGATGTGATTCAGGTGTGGTGTGTTACACCTGATTACATGTGTGAGCTTTCTCCTGTCCTGATCCAGCTTAATCACCTGATACACAGAGCGTCATCTGCTGACCTTGTGGTTTGGTTTGTCCCTCTTTTGCATGCCTGTATCGCACTGCCGCACATTGTCAGTGTGGGTGGTGGAATGTGTCACAATGGGTCCCAAATACAAGAATGGCATTTGAATTGTACTTCGCAGATCTGCATGGGCATGTTGCTCATGATTACTGTTGGGTGTTGGTTGGTCTGGATTCAGCCAGCAGGCGTGTTGTTTACTGCCCTGCACTGCTTGTTTATGCAATCCTTTGCTAATGAGCTAACATTGGTGGTATGCGGCTCCTGCGGTTTAGGCATTGCCATTTGTGGTAGTGGTCGTCGGTGTGGCTTCATCTCTGATGTTATTGTGTTTATATGCACTTTCCTGCAAAAGTGGTTAACATTTGTATGAGAGGCATATCTGTGCTGATGGGGTGCTGTGAGCTAAATTTTACACCCTCATCTGAGTTGTTGGACCCCATCCTTCCGTCCATCTTCTGTCTGGCAGCTGTGTTGCCATCCTACCCTGATGTGCATGCTTGATAAACCCACGTCCTGACCTCCTACACATTTCCTGCACTGCAGCTCTCCCTGCTTAGCCTATCATGTGTGTGGCTCTGCATAGCACTTTTAACACTCCACAGTCATCCTGATATTTCACCTATTCAGCCATTTCCAGCCTCCTCTGCTGCCCACATCTTCTCATCCTCTGTCACACACTGTTCATTATAGCAGGGTATATTGACATCACACTCTGTGCATGGCTTCTAGCTGGGCAGAATATCTTTGTCCATTTTAATGGCTGCCACATGGGGCTGGAGCTGATTTCTGCAGGTCCATCACCTGATCTACATCCTTCTTTTACTTTGGTATTGTGTTTCTTTTTAGCTCTGTGCAGTGTTTGTGTTAAGTGTGTGTTTGGCACATACCTCACTTTGCAATTCAAATGGGGGGTTGGTACTGCTCTTGGGTAACATTTCTGAGTTCATTTATACATCCGTGGGGCATCTTATGGCACAACTTAGATTCAGGCAGCTTATGGGGTGCCTACGATAGTGCCTTGGGAGTGGACAGCTGTTCAACATTGCCTCTGGGGGCAATTAGGTTTTCCTTTGCTGACAACGTATGTTTAGGATGTGCCTTCTGATGCACCATAAAAGGTGCATTAACATCTGGCACAAGGCGTGTGATTATTTTAAAGATGGCATCACAGATTGCTGTACAGTTGCACACAGAAAAAATGACATTACCTCTGCCAAACTTATTCACTGGGAACATTCAAAACCATGACCACGGCACCATCAGTTCACTGTCTTCACCAGTTGTCAGGCATAAACTGAACATAGGAGTATTGGCTTTTTCCCCAGAGCTTGGGCTTCATGGAGCAGTATTACTCTATCTGATTTCCCAGTCTCCAAAGGTAATAGGGCAGTTTACCACGATAAGATTAAACTCTGCATCCCCTGTTGCTATCAGTCGCCAAGGACTGTCTGCAGTCCCTCCTTGCTAAATAAAGAATGGCTGACCCCAGGTCTGCCATTCTTGATTTAGCAGGGAGTGGCTGCAGACAGGCCCTGCGACTGATTACAACATGAGATTAACTCAGACCCCCTGTTGATATCAGTCGCCAGCGCCTGTCTGCAGCCCCTCCCTGCTACATCACGTATGGCAAACCTGGGTCAGCACACCTACTTACGATTTCCATACATTACAATGCACAGTGCTGCCATCAGAGACAGTGCTCTCACCTTTCCCTGCCTCATATGGCACCCTTGGCTACACTTTCAGCAACATTGTAGGGTGCCATGGCGGACATTGCATTTTAACATGTGCCCTCTGGGGTAACTTATGGGCCACG
>CM066036.1:52832-70553 GCA_033557465.1 Ichthyophis bannanicus | reverse complement strand
AATATCTGGATGACAGGGAGTAGCATTGCTATGCACAGCACACACACGAGAGGCAACCATGGGGACATGAAATGCAGGAAGGTGTAGGAATGCAGGACGTGTCGTAGCAGCATGCAATCTCATGGGTAGGATGGCACAACAGCAGCGCAAAGCCTAAGAAGATGCTGGTACAGACGCCAATGGCTCACAACACCCACCAACTCAGATGAGGGTACATGCTGTGGCTCACAACAAACCAATCTGCGGACCTAAACTGCACCGTAAAACAAATCGAAACCACATCTACAGGACAAGCACACACATCCAAGGGAACAGAGAGGGATCACACCTGACGACCACTACCACAAATGCAAATGGAAAAAACGCCAGGACACACCCCCAACGTGAGCGCAGTAGACAAAGGCTGACATACAGAAATGCCCCAAGCCATCCGACAAGATGCCATGCTGGTTATAAGGACAGGATCCCCCCCAAGAATAAACATGAACAAATGCCACATGCAGATCTGGTGTTTCCAGATCAGATCCCAGTCTTTATTTGGCTCCAACTGCAAACACTGCACACACACACAATGCGGATGTTATGCAGTCGATAAAGCATGCCAAAGCAGGAAAAGAAAACAAACCCCCAGAGGTAGCCGAGGATGCCTGGTTGGAGAGCTGGGTAGCAATCTCTGGCAGAGACAGGAGACAACTCAACATGACGACCACGCTAACACGCACCACCAGAACCGCAACAAAACAAAACCCCCAGGTGCCACTGCACTGTAAAGACCATCACGAAAGAGACCTATTGAACAGAATAATATATGATGGCTTAGGGAGCACTGAGTGCCACACCTTGCTGTACCAATGACGACAGACAAGGGTGTGTGGTATAGGTGATGAACCTGCTGCTTAATGATGGCTCAGTTTATCATAATCGAAAAACTATAAATACAAATGTGGGGATAAAACCTGCAAACCCCTGAGTTCAAACACATGCCTCCAAACCCACCCACAAAGAACAACAATGAGCACAAGGCAGAAGTACTAGTCCACAGGGAGGGTCTATATGGGAACGTATCAATACCCAGTGGATTTGACCAAACAGCCGACAACATCCACAGCTGCCTATTTGGTACAAGGATGGTGAGCACAGGTGGGCTTGTCGACATGACCAGACAAAATCATAGACACAAGTGTAAATTGTGCACAAAGCGTGGAGAGTAGCCTATTGCGCACAAAGCTGTCTTGGACCACAAACCAAACAGGCCTCATCTCACACTGGCACTACATGTACCTTGGTTCAAGTCACTCTGCATGGACACCGTCCAAAGTAAACCATAGGCGTCCCTGGGGCACACAAGGAGTGCATGATTAACTCAAAGGCACACCTTGTGTTGCCGATTGTCACCAATGATGCAAGTAGGTAAAAGAGACAAATTTCTGTCAAATACACATTAAATTTATTATGGTTGCTCCCTCACACATACGGTAGACACTGCAATCAGTAAATATCAAGGTGAATCCCTCCATGGTGAAAGGGAATGGAAACATAGTAGCTAGTTTAAAAAACCCCACATGCAACATAAATGTCACTGCCCTGAGCACACATGAAAGCCCATGATACATAATGTGCATCGTGTGCATGCTATGCCCCCCTTGGATAAACAGGCCCACACACCCCACTTGTTGAAAGCATCGGCTCAATTGTGTGTCTTGCAGATATCAGTGCATGGAACGACATCAGTCGTTGCATGAACTGACGAAATGACAAAAATCACCGACCCCCCGAAACATAGCCATCAACCGCAACCACAGGAGCACCCAAATGAAGAAAACATATGCTGGGGCAATGTTGGAATGATGACACCAAAAAAGCCTCAGAACGTAATGTTTCCAGAACCAACATAATGGCTGGATCCTCAAGACAGATATGCTCTACAATGCCCCCACGACACACCAAAATATTCATCACAAGCACCGAAGGACCATCATGCTTAACAGGCTAGGCAGAGGCCACATGAACACAGAGAGACTAGACATCAAAAACCCTTCAGAAAGCTACAGACATAATACCATGCAGGAGGTACACCCTGCATGTTTATGTGGGTAGACAGTGTCTGGACATATATAGCATGGTACATGGACTGCAGAAGTGCAGGAGGACAATTGGCACCCACACTGACACCCACCAAATGTATTGGTGCTATGAGATTGACGTTACGGCTGGGGACAAACAGGACTGTGCAGTCGTGGAATGCAAGGTGTGTACACACTTGCAGAGTGTCTCGTCTGCTCAGTTAACAAACACAATAACCAGCATGTTCATTAGCAAATGATGGCCAAACATCTTACACGAACCACACAGAGGCCATAGATCCACATTCTGTGTCTCACAAACATAGTTAGTCACAAGCACAATCACCAGTCGCACACAAACATGATACAGTGATGCCACACATGCCTGTAATCACCCTTGCCCACCCCAAACATCAATCAAGGATGGTGGTGGCCATGAACATGTGGTTGTGTCAAAGCCTGTATCATGTCCAGTTGGAGGGCAATTGGACATAGACAAAAGGACTGCTCCATCTGTGCCTCTATGCCACAAACATGCCTGTATGCTTTAGTTAAAACAAACAGATGAGCGTATCCTGTGTGCCCTGTCACACACATGGCCAAAAACCAATACACCAACCAACTGTGGAGAAATGTCCAAAATACATAGTGAATGTCAGTCCCTGATGCGCACAGTGTCCCAAAAGCAAGGTGTCTCTGCAATCCAACTGAGCAGTTTTCAAAACATCCCTTGCAAACATGGGAATGCATAATAAGGTGGCACATTCCAATATGACACACTCCGTGAAAGGTCATCTGTGTCCCTGCAATCAGCATGACTCTCAGCCACAGCATGGCACAAACTGTGTGTTGTACAGGTCAGTCATGGCCAAACCAGCAGTCCAAGAGGAAAAATGTCCATCACAGGCCTGTGTTTCCACTCTCAAACGTCAAACCATCCAATGGCAGATATCTCCAGAAACACGTACATGGTGGTCTGTCCCACAACAAGTGTTGGATGCTAGCCCAGGTGCACCAGAGGAAAGGGGTCCATTATGTCTCCTGTCCTGTGTCACAAGAGGATAAGTATGGTCTTATTAGACCACTGTGCAAAAACACCACAAATTGCCAAAATCCAAAACGCACAAAATAGGGAATAAAGGGATGCAAAGGCAAACATTACACGATATGGACATCAAATCTAAATCAGATTATAGCCATCAGTAAATGTCAATGCATACACGGGTCTTACATGGCTATGGTTAGTTACAATTCCATGTCACACAGCCATTTCACAGCAACACACTATATGCATCTGGATGTGTCCACAGAGATGCAACATGACATGTCCATTAATGAAACGAAACCCAACAACAGGTACAGCCAGATTTAATCCCCAAATAAGAAAAGGTACACATACCCCGTTTGTGCATCATGTGTATGTCATCAATTCCTTCAGCTACTCCATAGCCACATCTGTCACAGGAAAGGGAGACAATGTCAGCCAAACATGTAGAATCAGCATGTAAAGTCACTTGTGATGCATCTCCACATTATGCCTATATATGAGAGAAAGAAAAGTTGTTCAACACTCGTCCCCACCAAACACACAACAGAGTTCTGCTCACAGCCCACAACACATGTTGACCATGATGACAAGGTAAACAGCAGTACGGTAGAGGTAGCATACCCAACAATTGCCCCCCGGTTACCCACACGACCCCCCCTCAACCCACATGATAATGTACACCATGCCAGGACACTGCATCACCACTTAGTTAACCCAGAACACACACACCCACACAGTATGCGTAGTCAGCGGGACAGCTGTAATACATGGCCTGTATGTGCACAAGTGCAACATTGTGCACATAACCGCCCAGTCCCATGCATAGATACCCTATTGATGTCTGATCGAACTATGTTGCTGGAGGCAGCAAGTGTTGGATTCAGCAAACAAGATTAAACACACACACATCATGTAGCTCTGCTGTAAATATGGCTGAACAAGTTGTCCAGTGGACTATACTGTACACAAAAACACATGGGGAGATGTGTGACAACAGCAAGATATGGGTCAGGGAGGCTCAAGGAAAATAAATGAACAACAACATCTGCACAATATGACACATCCCAGATGACATGTTCTCCCCTGACCTCACACACATACAATGTAGCTGTAGATCCATCTACCCTGGACAACAGCATCTTGGCTGTTGTACCGTCACGTTGCAAATGCCACACAGGAACAGCATCCTCAGGAATGATGTCCTGTGGAGTGGACAAAACACCAGACAGAAACAATATGACATGTTGTCTAGCTGTGAATCCCACACTGCAAATCACTGTCCGCAGCTGTCAGACACGGCATCTTGGCCTGCCGTATGACTGTTCACTCTCACTCTGTACGGATATCTCACATGGGAGGGCAGCTTGTAGATGTCTGATGCTAAGTGCCGGTCCCCAGATTCCCACTTTCGCCTCCCCTCCCCTCTGGTTGTTCCGCGCACTGGTCCAAAGACGTGTCTGCAACCCACCATGTTTGGGGCGCATCCCAAGGTGACACTATTTGACTGTGTCACCCCATGTTGACACCAATACCCCATCTCCATGTGTAGTGTTCTCCAAATGTTGTGTCATCCCCCGTATAAATAGCTGTGACACCCGGAAATATGCATCAACACCTCCTGTATCCACTGTGCAAATGCATCATCTGCATGTACATCTCCTACACCAAAATAATACTGACAGTTGTGTGCTGCGCGCATGTGTTGACAAACATGACAATGTAAGCACCATGCCTGTCAAAACAATCCCCCCATGTCCTGTTTGTCACCTGACCATGATGCTACATCTCATCCCACTGTGTGACAGTGAGAATGTTAAACCATGGATAGGCTATATGTCATCTGCTCTAAATAACTCCCATCTAGGTCGGGGTGTGTATGCGGACATAACATCGCCTTGCTAGTGTGCCCACAAGGTATCTGTGGATGTGGACTGTGCTAATCCTTCCCTACACACAACATGTCCCCAAGCCAGGAGGCAAATGTTGAGATAGTATCACCTACATATGCCATGCGGCAAATGAAAAAACTGCAAACCGCAAACATCACCCACACATGCAGTGTCACCATTGGCTACAGTCCATTCACCCTTTGGTGATCTGACCCGCTGAAACCTCTGTATGTGTCGACATGTAAATACTGCAATGAATGACTCATCTCCAAAAAAAAACAGTAGCAATGATATGGACCCCTGGCTCCACACTGCACATGTCCACATGACTCACCATATCCATGTCTGTGCTACGTGAGGAGGTATTCCGTACTGGACAATGTGTGTTTGCACCAACACCCGTCCCAAGTAAGCAATCACATCATGGGAACGTAGTCATGCGCATGTGTACTGGGCTATGTCTGACACGTTTGCACCATACCTAACAAACATACACACATAGCCAGCGCACCGGAGCATAACACACACACAAGCACCTACAGATTGTAGGAGATGAACAAAGAGCCCACAGGAAAGCTCTCCACAAACATGTGCCTCCCTCCCACAGTGAACCCCGTCCCATATGCCTGACACCGTGCTCCACACACACACGAAAAAGACATAACTGGGTTAGCACAGCAGTTGTTAACACAAACAGCCACTGACTGGTACTGTCAGCCCAAAAAGATCCGAAAGGTGTATCCACACTGACCCACACAATACACCAACAGCTGCTGTTGTGCCCTGTGCACAGTGTCCATCACACACTCATGGCTATATGCTACCATTGGATGTTCAGTGTAATGACAATGCAGTGTTGCAGCAGATAGCTACATGGTCAGAAACATCACCCGTGATAACCATCACACGCACACAACAACACCTATAGTGGGAATATATGCAATACATACCAGTGAATATCTCTGCAATCAACCTCTGCCTGACCGCTGTGCCCGCCTGTGTGTCACCACTTGCCATGTACAGGGGGCACGGTGGATCCTCCTCCAGATCCTCATTAATCTCTGCAGGAATATCATGCCTGAGAGCAATGTTGTGCAGGATGCAACAGGCTAGGATTATCTCTGCAACAGTCATTGGCTCATACTGTAAGGCCCCACCTGTCCTATCCAGACACCTGAAGCGACTTTTCAAACACGCCAAAGGTGCGCTCTATGACAGAGCGGCTGGAGGCATGGGCCTCATTGTACATCCGCTCTGCACGTGTCTGTGGCTGACGCACAGGGGTCAGCAGCCAGGGGCGACACCCATACCCTGCATCACCTGCAAAACGAAATGTTACAGGTGAATACATGGACGCATGCCAGCACAAATTGACACAGGTATAGACGTAAGAAACAAATGCATAACACCTCATGACAGAAAGCTCTGACAGCAGAAATGTACATTTGCCAAAATAAGACCTCTGGTGATAGAAATGGAACAAAGGGCCTCTTGATTCTGTGCAGACATGCCAAACAACACCACAGTCCCATTTGTGCCTCCACAGATACGCTATGTGTAGCACATGCGTCTTGTTATGCAGTTAATGTTATAAGCACTACCACCACCAAGGTTAGACTAAACCACCCATACACAGATAACATGTGAAATGTATATGTTAGCAAACTAAACACCACAATAATGTGTTGTGAGGCAATGTAGGTGCCAACACACAACATGTCTGACCTGGAGGTCTGACAAGATCAACACAATCTCACCTCCACACCCCGTGTCCTGAAAGGTCTACATATCTACATATAGAATCCTGACGCCATATGCTGTTGCTTGTTGACCACCAACCATGTTAGTAGACACCCTGGGCATTGTCCCCATCATGTTCCCATCCGTGTTGATCAGCGCTCCACAGAATTGCACACTGTAGCCCACATGAGCCTACCAATATCACAGTTACTGAGTTTGACTACATTCCTGTGTATGTGCTACCAATACCTCTCTGTATGGCCCCAAGTTGGCCCCTTGCCCTTGCTGTCACCCTTACCAAATGCTGAATAACAGCAGGATAATCACATACAATGATGCCTACGTACCACACATCTCCAGTGGCCCAAGGTAATGCAAACCCCTAGTCTTTTTGCCCCCCCCCTGCCATGGCACAGGCCTAAACCATTAACATTCCGTTGCAAACATGTACTCCCATTTGCAAAGGTCAGGAACATACATCATACGTCTCAACCCCCCCCCCCCCCATTAGCTAACATGAAATGGCTAACAACCACAGTACTGAGTGAGTGTGTTGCCGTCACACACACATGACAAGTGTTAGGTGCATTGATTGTCAAGGACATAAATGTTACAGGACATACCGCAGTTCTAATCCAAAGCCACGTATGCACAGCTGGGTGAGAAGGACACTACACCCCCTCCCCCTCCCTGTGGCCACATGAAATACACACACAGGTAGCAAACTACAACCAGGATACACATCTGCACAGGTGCATAGTTCCAACACCACCATCAGCACGTTTATCACAGATATTGTTTCACAACTGATGTTACATGTCCAATCATGTCCCCTGTTACTCAACGTGTACAACCCCCTAAGGATGTAAACTCAGAACATTCCTCTGTCTGCTGAATGTGAGTTTTAATATCCAACTGCACATAGAGGAAACGGCGCACTATATGAGAGATGTTACTCAAACACACACATATATGCATGATGTCATGATATATTTGGAAATACTCACCCAGCAATATACAGTCCCCATACTGTCCCTCCTCAAATTGCTGAAATAGTGCTGAGCGATGCAGGATATAGGAGTCGTGGGTGGACCCTGCAAACCTTGGGACCACATTCAGAATATGCAGATTAGCATCACATACAACCTGAACATTCAGGGAATGGTAGTGTTTGCGGTTGCGGAACACCACCTCCCTGTCTCTGGGCGGGACCAGGGCAACATGTGTGCAATCAATAGCTCCCATCACGTGTGGTATCCCGGCTAACGCCGCAAAGGCTTGGTTCAGGGTCCCCCACTGTTGCCTATTGTGGGGAAGGCCTATGTAATTCCCCACCCGGCTGACCATGGCACGCAGTACCTGGTGAAGACAGCGTGAGAAGTTGTGGCGTCTCATTACACCCACTGCGGCCACAGATGACTGGAAACAGCCAGAGGCAAAAAAATGTAAGGCAGCAAGGAGCTTGACTAAACCCGGTATGGCATGGGACCGGTCAGTCAGGGGCTCCAGGTCAGGTCTTAGATCCTCATAGAGCCCCCTAATAGCCCTTGTGCTTAGTCGGTAAAGGGAGATGACCTGGTCCTCACGCATGCCCTGGAGCTGGGCCCTGGGCCTGTAGAGGCGAGTCTGCCGAGCCTGCACCTCGGCACGCCGTCTGCGCCGTCTACGCACAGCACATCTCTGTGCCGCCTCCACAGGAGCAGGTCTGATTTGCTGCGGGTCCACACCCATGCCCTGTGCCACAGCCACATGGACACCATATCCCCTGTCCAGCAACCGCAGCATCTGCCCACGTCTTCGGGCACATGCAACAACATATATCTCCGCCATCAATCCCTCCACTGTGGTCACACACACACACACACACACACACACACCTCCCGAAACACTGGATACCTTACAAAACAATACAGACACTAGCCACACAAGACCAGACACTACAGACAACACAACAAAGAACACTACAATGAGCACTACAATCACTACATACCACAATACAACACTACAAACGCTACAGAAACCACTACAATCAGCAGTACATGCACTACAAGCACAACAGACAACAGCAAAACACTACATACACTACAAACAACACTAGTAACAACACCTGCTCTCAGCTCTCTCTATCTCCCAAACAACACTCGCCGCGCCTACAAAACAACCCTCATGTGGCCAAATGTTCAGCATCATTTTATATAGGTAAATGGATGTCCGTAGAGTGCGCATGCGCCGTTGTGGCGACTTCGCCGCTTGTGCGCGGCGCCCCTGTACAACAGTTTGCGCATGTGCAATCCGATACGCATGGGCGTTTGCCTGTGCGCGCCGCACACGTTCAAATGATAGCGCATGTGCGTGTGGATGTGTGCGAGGCGCATGTGCAATTTGATGCTTATGTTTGTTGGTTTGTGCACGGCGCCCATGTGCATCTCGTTATGCCTGTCTGGATGCGTTGCCTGTGCGTGACGATGCACACACAAACGCACATGCGCAAACTAGAGTTGCACATGCGTGCCTCGCACACAACCAAACCCACCAACGAACCCTATGCGTAAGTGCAGTTACGCACCGCGCACAAGCAGCACACCGTCGCACAATGTCGCATGCGCAATGTAACCAACGTGCAAAAACAAATATAAAAACACTACACGCCTGGAAAACGTTGAGGGTTGTTGGAGGACGTATAGTTTTGTGAGAGATAGGTTGTGGAGGAATAGGTTGGTGAGGGTTCATAGTAGGAGGGTGTTGTATCTGTAGCCAACTAGTTTGTTGTTGTCATTTGTCTCTGTACTGTTGGGTGTATTGTTCCGTTTACTGTGTTGGTTTATTGCTATTGAGTATATAGCTGTTGTGTCTGTGTTGTACGTGGTGTAGGAGAGGCAGAAGGGATGATGTGCGGTGAGGAGGGGAGTGGGGAGCGGACATGTGAGAGGAGGGTGATGGATGAGCAGAGTGAAAGGGATAGAGAGAGGGATAGAGAGGGGGACAGAGAGAGGGAGAGGGGGAGGGATAGAGAGAGGGAGAGAGAGAGGGGCGGAGGGTGGGATAGAGAGAGGGAGAGAGAGAGAGGGGAGAGGGAGGGATAGACAGACGTCTCGGGGGCGGGCGAGTTTGGGAGAGGGTGAGGGTGAGGAGGTGGGCCCACCAGTGCCACTGGGGCCAGGACCTGCAGGCCCTATGGAGGGTGAGCCATCAGCAAGGGTCCAGCTTGCTCCCAGCAGACACACTGGGACAAGGTAGAGGGTCCCTGTGCCTGAAAGCCTGAGAAGGTGGGCCACACGGTTCACAGAGGGGGAGAACCACAACCTCCTATCCATGGTGCTAGAGCAATACGAGGTTCTCTTTGGCAGGCTGAGCACACGGACATCAACAGCAGGGCGGAATGGCGGCGTGGGAGGAGGTAAGCAGAAGCGTGGCTGAGGCAGGGGGACACCCGCGGGACATAGAGAGCCTCAAAAAGAGGTTCTCCGACATCAAAAGAGGTGTGCGCCAGCACATGTGTGAGGACGAACAGCATGCACGTGGCACAGGTGGCGGCGGCCCCCTACCACCATGCTCAGCCCCCTGGAGCAGGCAGCTTGCACAGAGACTCGGTCCTGTCTACACATATGGGCTGCCTACGGCCCTGGACACCGCACACACACAGGCAGGTATGTATGCTACGCATATCCATTACGACTCATGACCCCCATGGGATCACCATTGTGTAGATAGTTATGTGAGTGCAGTTGGGATTGTCTGCTATCTGCCGAGACGCATCTACAGGTACAAGCAGGAATGAGCCATCACATATGTGACTGTCAGTACCGACAGAGCCTGCACGGGAATGCTGCCCAGCTAACGATCATAACGTATTTGGCAACATCCCTTGCGCCTGCGCGCTGAACTGCCTCCTTCTCCAGAGCCTCCCTTCAGTGTTTGAGGCCTCCATGGAGCCCGAAGGACGTCCTCCTGTCACCGCAGAAACCTTTGTGTGAAAATGATGTCAACACCTATCTCCCTTGTTATCGTGTGTGTGCGGCTGTATGTGCCACCGACACAGGTACCCCTGGGGGTGTATGTCCAGAATCGTGATAAACATTTTCCGCATCCTCATGTCCCAACCTCTTGGGGCACAAGGCCTGTGCATAATGGAGCCAACGTCACTGAGGGGATGCTATGACTGTGGAAACAACGTTTCCTGCTTAAACTCCATTTACTGTTGTCCAACCAGTATAGGTCATGACCATTTCCCGCCTGCATTGCCTTGTCCAAACACGGTGCTGGAAGCATGACGTCCTCAGGTCTCCCTCGATAACATTTGTCCCATGCCACATGGGGTACAAGCTGTCCCCACTCTACAGGATCAGGTAACCCACACAACATCTCTGAGGACTAGTTAATGCTTGCGTGGTACGCCTCATGGCCAGCATGGGGATGGCTCCGTCCGTACCCTCAAACAAACATTGCCCTCACATAGGCTGCGGGAGCCACCTGGCCCCAAAGCATCAAAGGGGTTGCAGTTTGTTCCAGGGCCTCACCCCTCACAGAACATACCACAGCCATGCTTGCCGTAGATATCCGCTCCGAGCAGTACCGATATCGTGTCACTAGCAACGGTATGTAGTGCCTCTCCCTCCCCCGACGCATGTCATTGCATGTCCTTGTTACCGTCCAAAACAATGTATAACACTCAGACCGGGTTCTGTGTGTTGGCATTGCTGATACCGATGTCCGTACCATCAACGCATACTTCGATCGAGTCACCCTCTTAGATGCCTACTCCATGACCGATATGTACTCCTGAGGATTGGGTCACGATGTGTTTTGAAACTGCACATTGTTGTTTCAGGATACGCACGTCTACGGAGACTTGCTATGCCACGCCAGTTGTCCTGGTGCTGCTTCAGCAGCCACCGATGACAACATCAAGGGCTATACTATTGATACCCAGTGTGGAGTTGATACCCGGAGTGATCAATGCAGTACCTCCTGCATTGTCTCCTGATCGCAAGTGCCTCCACACCACCACTAGGTGTTGTGTTCATAATCAGTCTGCACCCTCTGGTGCTGAGGCTGCTACTGCAAACCTACCTTTGCCATGGATGTTTTCCCTTGGATGACCTTCGTCTCAGACATTCCACCTTGACATGGCAACCTATCTGGCTATTCCCATCCCTGACCTTCCGCTTACCACTGGCGCCACTGCAGGAACGGACAACCTAACGTCTCTTATAAATCCTTCTTCGCAGGTCTGCCTCCTGGAAATGTGGATATCACCTTGGAGGGCTCCTCCTCCCCCTGCCTCAGCAACTGATGCTCTGTATGAGGTGGCACCCTCTCCAGGATCTCATAATACCCGACCCCCCACCATTCCTTGGTAGTGGAATCAGCAATGCGGAAGGTCAAACGTTAAACGGAGCAGTCATCCTGTCTGCCAGGTCGTGCTTCTAAAGCACATGATGCTTTTGGACGTCACAATGTCCAAACGTCTATGCTGCCATCCCGGATGATATCCCATATGTGTTATATGAGTCACGCCCTCCAGGAGGTCACACAACACCTGTCCCGTTTGAGGCCCTTCGTGGCAGAGTCAAAGGTAGCTGACTACTCATAACTTCTAAGTCCTAGGCATGGTATATCATAATTCTCTCACGTGCTTATGTTGACCCTTGTGGGTCTGTAGGCATATCCACTGGTACACCCATTGTAGCACGTTGCAAGGGTTGGCTCGAGGTTGCAGGTCTGAATAGATGGCCTCAACCTACTGTGGCACAATCACCATGTACTGGAGAAAGCCTCATCAACAAGGAGGTTGTACGTCAGTTTGCCCACTGTTCATCTGACGTCCCTAGGCTACAGGCCATTCCAATCCACCATCAGTGTCAGGGGGTAGGAAATGTCCCACCTGACCCTCTTTCTTTTGGAAATGAGGAGTTGTCAGGTCTCCTGCCCATCATGCAGATGTAGCACAGCGAGGAACACCTCAGCATGGTCTGATGTTTACAAAGTCTAGGCAGCCGCAGCATTCACACAAATCATAGGTGTCGGGGAACTGTAACATACAGTTAGTGTATTCTCATAGGTGCCGCACTGGTGTTCCCCAGGAGACTACACTGCATACCCTTTCTCATGAGGTTAAGATGTCGGGATATCCTTGTTTCTGGGTTATAGATCTGTCTTCCTCTCATCACTGAGAGGAGGGGGTACAACTATCCCATAATAGTGTCTGTCACAACATGAGCACTGTGCCATCAGCTGACGTCCCCTATGGGTACGTCACCCCTCCGTTACCTACATTCCACACCCTCTCATCCAGGACTTTCGTAGGCTGAGGGTTACCTTACTAAGATGCTCCTTAGCCTCCTTTTCAGGGTATTGCTTGTCCTGCCATGAACATATGTGCTGGATAACTCAGTAGACAGGGACAGGACCATCCCCTGTCCTTTGTTCCATTGCCCATGTCCGCCACCCATCTATTTCTACAGCTGCTGTGCCTGCAGGAGGCACAGTGATTGCCCTGCAGACACATCCCACATGTTCCTGTTTCTCTATCTCACAGTTCCTGTTCAACCGTAGTAGTGGTTCCAAGCTAGTCCATGGTTATTTTCACTCATTGTAGGCTGAACACCTCTTATCTCTGGACAACTCCTTCCAGGGGATATGGCACTGTATCTGCTTACAGACAGTTCATTCAAATTCAACCTCCATATGCTCTCTGCACTCTCAGAGAGCTCATCCACTATGAGGGCCCTGATATAGAGCGAACACCATCCTCATAGGGCGACGCTATATGGCTAGACAAGGTTTATGACCCCATCAGAGGTCTGTGTGGGTTTACTGCAACCTCTGGTTTTGTATTGTATAGAGGGTGGAATGTTCATGCATGACTATCCACGGCTACTGGGAACGCATAGTACCGCCATATCCCTCCAGTGTGTCCCCTTGGTATCCGTCGGCTGGATTTCTGTACCTTTGCCATGTTAGATATCTAACAGATGTTAGCCATGTCCGCACAGACTGGGCTTATCCCCTGTTGTCACCCAACCATCCTGGTGATTCGATGTTTGCAATACTGCATCCTGTAAGCCATGGAGATTGATGATCATTGTATCTGTCAGGTGGGCTTGGCCTCCTGTTACGAATATAATGTCTCACACTCACATACCCCATCCCAAACTAACTGTGGGGCTCAGTGGCAGACATGTGTCGTCAAGAATAAAGTCATGTATGTGAATAGGTCCTCATAACTCTACATACATATGTCAATTTGCTGCCGGTGGCATATTCATGGGCCACATATATATAGAGATAAATGTGTGTATATATAGATATAGATATAGATCTAACTATACATAGATATATATGGATATAGAGATTGAGATAGAGAGAGATATAGATAGATAGATAGATAGATGGATACATATAGATATGTGTTTTATTATGAACATTATATACAAACATATAAATATAGCTGCCTATGTATATATGTCCACACATGTCTCCAAACATATCCTGTAATACAGATATGTGCGTATATCTGTACCTAGATATGTGTCTGTGGGGATACCTCGTAGGGATTGATATATGTTACATACGTTCACCTCACTGTCCATGTAGAGAGTGAACTGACTGACGTATCAGACAGTGTATAATCCCCATCCGCACACTATTCTTCAGTCTGAAGAGCCTGTTATGCACTATGATGCAGTATGATGCTATCAGCATCCATGTCTACTTAGGTTCCCTACCCTTGAAGCTTCGTGCGTATATGTCTTTCATATCTCTTAGCAGCTTGGACAGACAGTGTACATGTATTCCCTTTTGATGACACATCTATGTTACTAGGGAATGCGGTTACCCCCATAACCGCTCTCCCCGCAAGGACTGGGATAGGTGTCTCAGTCGGTCGGTCTGCGTCTGTCATACCTAATTATTTCGGAAGATGGGTCTCCAGAAGGTCCCAGATGTGTCCCATAATGCTTGCCATTGGGGACGTGCCATCACAATCCAAACCAGTTGACACCTGGATCACCTGCTCGCTCCAGGTAGGCCCGTCATCCCCACTGCTGTGATGTCGCCGTGACAATCCCGTCACTACGTATCCAGCAGACCCCATCCTGCCCTCCACCCCTAAAATCCAGTCCGTAAACATTATATATGTGAGTTCATATGATATGTGTAATGCACTTATCATGCATACTGCGGACTCCCCCCCCCCCCCAGTAGTCCTTCGGTGAGTGTTTGTCTTTCATTGAAGGTCCATTCATCCCAAATCCCACCCTCCATCCCACATGGGATGGTGGAAATACGTGAGGGACTGATGCCCACCTGTGCCTCGGCACTGCAAATCTCAGGGAGCTTCCCCTGGCCTCCATAGCTAGGGAGTCCACATATGTGAACACACATTCCTGCTTGTTTCCGGAGCTAGGTGTAACAGGTGATGTCTGTGAACAGCACGTAGTAGTCTGGACAACCCTCCCAGCTCCCCATGAGTTTTATCCTTTCAGCTATCCTCCTATTCGCAACTCACCCTTGTCTCAGCTTGGGAACCCTAATGGAGAGAGGCTCTGGAGAGGGCAGGACGTCAGTGTACAGGCCCCAGGTATGCTGCCCAAGGCTTACTGTTTGGAAACGGGTAGGTATGCCTGTGCAGGCTCCATTGGTTGCCGATGTACCCATATGTGGAGACTGATTCCTGCTTTTTTCCCAGAGATCACCTTTTACAGGTATGTAACTGTGCTAGCATTTAACTATGCTGCTGTCAGAGGTGTGTGCTCTACACCTTCATACCCTGTTCTGTGAAACAGAAACAGAACACTCACACCCCAAAGGTTACATCAAGCCAATACCAGGAGGTGCAATACACAGGGGGACAGCTTCATCCCCTGATCGGGACCTGAAACGCCGCCCGGCCATCCGGCCCTCCCGAGCAGCAACTCCGGCCCAACCGGGGCTGTGGGAGGGGGAGGAGCAGCAGGCCGGCATTAAAGAGAGCCGCCGATGGCGGGAAAATCAAAGGCTCCAGCTTCATCCCCTGATCGGGACCTGAAACGCCGCCGCCATCCGGCCCTCCCGAGCAGCAACTCCGGCCCAACCGGGGCTGTGGGAGGGGGAGGAGCAGCAGGCCGGCATTAAAGAGAGCCGCCGACGGCGGGAAAATCAAAGGCTCCAGCTTCATCATCCCCTGATCGGGACCTGAAACGCCGCCCGGCCCTCCTGCCTTCCCGAGCAGCAAATGCTGCCCAAGCTGGGATGTGGGAGGGGGAGGAGCAGCAGGCCGGCATTAAAGAGAGCCGCCGACGGCGGGAAAATCAAAGGCTCCAGCTTCATCCCCTGATCGGGACCTGAAACGCCGCCCGGCCATCCGGCCCTCCCGAGCAGCAACTCCGGCCCAACCGGGGCTGTGGGAGGGGGAGGAGCAGCAGGCCGGCATTAAAGAGAGCCGCCGACGGCGGGAAAATCAAAGGCTCCAGCTTCATCCCCTGATCGGGACCTGAAACGCCGCCCGGCCATCCGGCCCTCCCGAGCAGCAACTCCGGCCCAACCGGGGCTGTGGGAGGGGGAGGAGCAGCAGGCCGGCATTAAAGAGAGCCGCCGACGGCGGGAAAATCAAAGGCTCCAGCTTCATCCCCTGATCGGGACCTGAAACGCCGCCCGGACATCCGGCCCTCCCGAGCAGCAACTCCGGCCCAACCGGGCTGTGGGAGGGGGAGGAGCAGCAGGCCGGCATTAAAGAGAGCCGCCGACGGCGGGAAAATCAAAGGCTCCAGCTTCATCCCCTGATCGGGACCTGAAACGCCGCCCGGCCCACCCGCCCTCCCGAGCAGCAACTCCGGCCCAACCGGGGCTGTGGGAGGGGGAGGAGCAGCAGGCCGGCATTAAAGAGAGCCGCCGACGGCGGGAAAATCAAAGGCTCCAGCTTCATCCCCTGATCGGGACCTGAAACGCCGCCCGGGCCATCCGGCCCTCCCGAGCAGCAGCAACTCCGGCCCCAACCGGGGCTTTGGGAGGGGGAGGAGCAGCAGGCCGGCATTAAATAGAGCCGCGACGGCGGGAAAATCAAAGGCTCCAGCTTCATCCCCTGATCGGGACCTGAAACGCCGCCCGGCCATCCGGCCCTCCCGAGCAGCAACTCCGGCCCAACCGGGGCTGTGGGAGGGGGAGGAGCAGCAGGCCGGCATTAAAGAGAGCCGCCGACGGCGGGAAAATCAAAGGCTCCAGCTTCATCCCCTGATCGGGACCTGAAACGCCGCCCGGCCATCCGGCCCTCCCGAGCAGCAACTCCGGCCCAACCGGGGCTGTGGGAGGGGAGGAGCAGCAGGCCGGCATTAAAGAGAGCCGCCGACGGCGGGAAAATCAAAGGCTCCAGCTTCATCCCCTGATCGGGACCTGAAACGCCGCCCGGCCATCCGGCCCTCCCGAGCAGCAACTCCGGCCCAACCGGGCTGTGGGAGGGGGAGGAGCAGCAGGCCGGCATTAAAGAGAGCCGCCGACGGCGGGAAAATCAAAGGCTCCAGCTTCATCCCCTGATCGGGACCTGAAACGCCGCCCGGGCCATCCCGGCCCTCCCGACCAGCAACTCCGGCCCAACCGGGGCTGTGGGAGGGGGAGGAGCAGCAGGCCGGCATTAAAGAGAGCCGCCGACGGCGGGAAAATCAAAGGCTCCAGCTTCATCCCCTGATCGGGACCTGAAACGCCGCCCGGCCATCCGGCCCTCCCGAGCCGCAACTCCGGCCCAACCGGGGCTGTGGGAGGGGGAGGAGCAGCAGGCCGGCATTAAAGAGAGCCGCCGACGGCGGGAAAATCAAAGGCTCCAGCTTCATCCCCTGATCGGGACCTGAAACGCCGCCCGGCCATCCTGCCCTCCCGAGCAGCAACTCCGGCCCAACCGGGGCTGTGGGAGGTGGATGTGCAGCAGGCCGGCATTAAAGAGAGCCGCCGACTGGGGGAAAATCAAAGGCTCCAGCTTCAATCCCCTGATCGGGAACCTGAAACGCCGCCC
>CM066036.1:35766-52332 GCA_033557465.1 Ichthyophis bannanicus | reverse complement strand
AGCCCTCATTGCAACAGAGGAGGTCACCGAAATTAAAAATACATATTGCTGCCAATATGTTGTAATGTGACAAACACATTGCAAGCAAGCGAATGTCCTAACTCCCACATACTGGCCAGATCACCACATCAGCAATGTTTCAATGTACACCCCAAATATTATCTCAAACTGGACTGGACTATATGCTAACAGGTAGCAGGGGACCACAAACCTGAACACAGAGTGAATACAAAACCACAAAACAGGCAGAAATGTTGTGTACAACATAACACCATACAGGAGGCCCCCTTGCATTGTCTGTTGGTTTACACAGTCGCTGGCCACATATAGCAGGTTACATGGAAAATGCAGATGGGTAGCACGAAAAATGGTCACCCACAATACCACACCCCCAAAATACAATGTCCTAATGAGAGTGTGGTAAATGCAGGGGGTAACACAGGACTGTGCAGACGTGCAATGGCAAGGCGTGGCCATACATGCAGAGGGTCCATGTTCTGAACCCCAAATCAAACAAACACATAATTAGCATGTGAATATGCAAAGAATGGCACATAATCTCACACTGCCAACCCAACCCGGGGGTCATCAGCTCCACATGGTTTGTGTGCTCACAAACAGAGTCACTATGATGCACAGCCACCAGCCGGACCAAAATAAAACATGGTTACTGTGATGCCACACATGAATGTAAACCCACATTTGCCGCCTACACACATCAATCAAGGATGTTGGTGGGGCATGACCGCTGTGTTTATTGGCAAAACATGTAGCATGTCCAGGTGTGTGGCAGGTGGACATTAGACCAATTGCAATGCTGAAACTGTTCCCCCCTGCAACAAATCCGCCGTTGGCTGTATGCTACATTTGAAATAAACAGATCAGCGGTATCCTGAGTGCCATGTCACACACATGGGCCAAAGCTCTGCAGTAAACAACTTGTGAGGAATGTCCAAACGACACAGATGATGTCAGTCCCTGATGCGCCAAACTGTACCAAAAGCAAAGGCTTCCTGACATCCAAAATATCACTTACAAAATTCCCAGGCAAACATGGGCGTGCAGAGTAAAGTGTCACATGCCAATATGGCACAGTCCGAGGAGGGTCATCTGTGTCCCTGCAATCAGCAGGACTGGTCCAGCTACAGCATGGCACAAAAACTGTGTGCGTACATGTCTGTCATGGTCACGAACAAGCAGTCCAAAAGAGCAATAACGTCCAGCACAGGACTGTGTTTCCACTCACAGAAGTCCAACATCAAATAGGGATTGCCCATTAAACAATAACATGGTGCACTGTCCCACAACAGCTGTTGGATGAGGAGACGAGATGTGCACGTGGAGGAAATGTGTCTCATTAATGTCCACTGCCCTGTGCAAAGAAAGGATAGGTGTGGCCAATGTTAAGTAACCCTGCAACAACACCACAAATTGCCCACAATGCACACTTCACAATGAAAGATGTGAAGTGATGGAAATGCAAAACATGACAGGATATGCACATCAAAATAAAACACAGATAGATAGTGTAAAGGAACAGTACATGTTGCTGCAGACACGGGGTGTCACATGGAAGATGGTATGTTAAATACCATGTCACACAGGCATCTCACAGCGACACACATATGCATCCCTTTTTGTGGACAGAGATGCAACATTACATGTCCCCATGAGATCAAATGATACCCCACCAAAAGGTACAGCCAGATGTAATAACAATTAAACAAGGTGGAATCTAACCTATGTGTCCATGATGTGTCCCTCATCAATCCCATCAACTGCTGCATATGTCCACCAGGTTCACAGGCCGACGGAGACGATATTCAGGTCAACCAGTAGAACCAACATGTAAAGTCACACATCAGGGAGTCGCTTTCACATCATGCCTATGTCCAAGAGAGAAAAAAAATGTTGCTCAACACCCAGTCCCACAGAACACAGGACACAACTCTGCTCACCAGAAAATGTGGGTGATGATGAATAGGTGAACAGCAACTACTGTAGAGGTAAACAAACCCCACAATGCCCCCCAGGTGCCCGCACCCCTCAAACGCATATGACCATGTATCATGCATGTTACAATGCAGCACCACATATATCAAACCAATAAACAGCCACCAGCACAACGTCTGAGGGCGTAGTACAATGTGACACGCTAGAAATACGTGTGCCTGTTCCGGTGCCCAAGGTCTAAGTTGTGCCACACTAACGGGCGAGTGACATGCAAGGGGGACCACCCTGATGATGGCCTATTTAACTAAAATGGTTGGAGGCAGCAGGATGTTGCTTCCGCAAAGCTAGCCCAATCAAGGCCCACATGTGGATCTGTGGAAAATCTACCAGAAAACCCATTACAGGAAAAAACTGGTCACAACCGCACGTGGCGAGATGTGTGACAACAGGCAAATATGGGTAAGACCGGCAACAGCAGAATCTACTGTGAACAACACCAGCTGCCAAATATGATACATCAAACAGGCCTAGATGTGTGTGCACACTGACATCACACACATACAATGTATCGGTAGTTCTCCATACCCTGGACCCCAGCATTTCTGATGATTTTCATGCCATGTGCTAATGACACACCCGACAGCACTGTCAATCACGTATGTCCTGTGTAGTGGAAAGATTGAAATCAACCTTGTCCAGGTTCCAGCGCTGAACGCCACACTGCAACGTACTGTCCCCAGCTGTAATACACCAAAACATGAACCAACAACGGACTGTGCACCCTCACACTGCACAGATCTTGTACATGGGAGAGGCATCATGTACATGTGTGATGCAAATACCAAGGCCCCCCACAGCCATCATATGCCTCCCCACCCTCCTGCTGTGCCACACACGTGCCAAAACAGGTGGATGGACACACCATGTTGGTGACGCATCCCAAGGTTCACACTATATGTCTGTGCCTCCCATGTTCAGACCAACACCCCCTCTCTGTGTGCAGTACCCTCCAATTTTGTTTTGAAGCACAGTGTACGTACCTGTGTCACCTGAAATATGCCTTCAATACCACCTGTATACACTGTGTAGATGCATATTATGCATTGTACATCTCCCCCAGCAAAGAAAATGAGTTGTGTGTTTATCATGTGATGAAATACATGGCAAGGGCACACCATGGCTCTCCACAATAACCACCATGTCTGCATGTCACCCTTACCGTGATTGTTGCATGTTAACCCATTGTGTAATGTGAGAAAGTTCAACCAAGGATATGTTTGATGTCTCAATGCCCCAAATAACCCCCACATAGGTCTGTTTGTGTATGTGCATATAACATCCCTTGATAGTGTCCTCAAGGTATCTGTGTGTCTGTACCGTGCTATCCTGCCATACACACAGCACGTCCCACACGCATGAGGCAGATGTAGAGCTCCTATCAAATACATATGCCACCACTAAATGAAGACCCCATAAAATCGGAAGGGCAAACACATCTAGCGTCACCATTTGCCTAATGAAATACACCCATTCAGCATCTAACCCACTGCACATCTGTATGTGTGTACATGTAATATACTGCTATGCATGACTCCACCACAAATGGACTGTAGCAATCATATGGCCCCTGGCTGCCCACTGCACATGTCCACATAATTCACCATATCCATGCCTGTGACACCTGATGAGGCATACCTTACCACACACTGCGCTGCTGCTGCAGCAATACACGTGACACCTTGTCAGAAACACCATAGGAACGTTATCAGGTGCATGTGTACTGTGATATGTCTGACATATTGCATTGAAAATATCCAACATACAAACATAGCAAGCTGACAGGAGCAGAACACACACACACACAAACACCCACAGATTGCAGTACACAAACAAAGGTCCCGCATGAAAGCTCACCACAAACATGGACACCCCTCTATCACACCAAACCCCTAACCATCTGCCTGACCCAGGGCGCCTCACACACAATAACACCAAATAACTGTGTCTGGGCAGCAGTTGCTAGCACAAAAAACAACTAAATGGTACTTTGAACACCAAAAGCTCTTAAAGTTTTAGAAACACACTCTGAACCAAAACACATACATCATCTACTGTGCTCTGTCCACATTGTCCATCACACAAATCTGACGACATGTTATGATTGATGTTTAAGAAAAGGACAATGCAGTGTTGCATCTGAACGGAAAATGGTCCAAACATCACCCTTTGTAAACCTCACACGCATACACAGCACATATATGTGGGTAGATGTGCAATACATACCAGTGAATCTGTCTGCAATCAATCGACGCCTGACCGATGTGCCTGCCTGTGTGTCACCACAGGCACGTACAGGGGGGCACGGTGGATCCTCCTCCACATCCTCATTAATCTCTGCAGGGATACCTGCCTGAGAGCAATGTTGTGCAGTATGCAACAAGCTACGATAATCTCTGCAACAGTCATTGGCGAATATTGTAAGGCCCCACCTGATCTATCCAGACACCTGAAGCGACTTTTCAAAAACGCCAAAGGTGCGTTCTATGACTGAGCGGCTGGATGCGTGGGCCTCATTGTACCTCCGCTCTGCACGTGTCCGTGGTTGACGCACATGTTGTCAGGAGCCAGGGCCGACACCCATACCCTGCATCACCTGCAGAGAAGAATGTTGCATGTGAATGACTGAGCGCATGACACCATAAATTCACAGATGTATAGACGAGAGACATAACCCACAACACATCAGGACAGACATATTTTACATCACAATTATCCACCAGACCTAACAACTATTCTGATAGAAACACAACAAATGCCCTGTCAGGTCTGTAGGAGACATGTCAGAGAACAACACAATCCCACCTTGTCCCCCCAAAAGAGTCCTATGTTGAAGCACACGTCCAATGTTATGTGGCTCATGTTCTCATCACCTTAACCATCACCAACAATTGTAGAGTACGCAATAAAATCAAACATGACACATACAAAAATTATATGTTTGCAAAGTAAAGAACACTATAATGTTTTCTGGGCCAATGTAGGCGCACACACACAACATGTTTGACTGTGATGTCAGCCAGGATGAACACAATATCACCATGACACCCCATGTCGTCAAAGGTCTCCATATCTACATATAGCAGTATAACGTCAAATGCTGTTGACCGCTGTCAACAAACCATCTCAGTAGACACCATGTCTACTGTACCCTCACCGTTCCATCCGTGTGAAGTTGTGCTCCGCAGAATATGACTTGGTAGGCCACGGGAGTTGTAAATCATCACAGCTACTGAGTATGACAACGTTCCTGTGTATGTCCCACCAATACCCCTACGTCTGGCCAAAAACATAGGCCCACGTCTTTGCAGTCAAATCTCCCAAATGATGAGTTACATCAGGAGAATCACGGACAATGACGCCTCAGCACTGCACATGTGCAGTGCGCAAAGGTAATGCTAACCCCAGCCCGGCCCCACACCTGTAAGGGCAGAGGACAAAAGCATTTGCACAGCTATGCAAAAATGTACACCCTATAGCAAAGGCAAGCAACATTCATCATATGTTGTCAACCCCCCCTGTCCAGCAAACAACAGCTGACAGGACCCATGAATGATTGAGTGTGTGGCCCTCACACGCACATGACACGCATTAGGAGCATGGATTGTAAAATAACACACGTCTGACATGACCTAACACAGATACAATCTAAACCCATGCATACACAGGTGGGTGGAAATGCCCCCCCCCATCCGTGTGTGCAGAAGGTATACAGACACCGGTACCAATACACACCCGACACACACATCTGAACAGTTGCATATGTTCCGTAACAGCACCAGCATCTCCACATCACATATGGCTGTGAAAACGGATGTGACATGGCTAATCATGTCCCCTGTTAAACAACGTCTACAGTCCTGTAATTATGTTAAGTCACAACAGTTGTCGGTTTGCTGAATGGGAGTTCATGTAGCTATAGCACAGTGGCCAATATCTGCAAACACATGGGTAATGTTACGTAAACACATACATATATGACTAATCTTCGAAGATATATATGGAGATACTCACCCAGCAATATACAGTCACCGTAATGTCCATCCTCAAATTCCCTAAATAGTGCTGAGCGATGCAGGATATAGGAGTCATGGGTGGACCCTGGAAACCTTGGGACCACATTCAGAATATGCAGATTAGCATCACATACAACCTGAACATTCAGGGAATGGTAGTGTTTGCGGTTGCGGAACACCACCTCCCTGTCTCGGGGCGGGACCAGGGCAACATGTGTGCAATCAATAGCTCCCATCACGTGTGGTATCCCGGCTAACGCCTCAAAGGCCTGGTCCAGGGTCTCCCAATGTTGCCTACTGTGGGGAAGGGCTATGTACATCCCCACCCGGCTGACCATAGCACGCAGTACTTGGTGGAGACAGCGTGAGAAGGTGGGGCGGCTCATGCCACCCACTGCGGCCACAGATGACTGGAAACAGCCAGAGGCAAAGAAATGTAAGGCAGCAAGGAGCTTGACTACACCTGGTATGGCATGGGACCGGCTAGTCAGGGGCTCAAGGTCAGGTCTCAGATCCTCATACCGCCCCCTAATAGCCCTTGTGCTCAGTCGGTACAGGGAGATGACCTGGTCCTCACGCATGCCCTGGAGCTGGGCCCTGGGCCTATAGAGCCGCAGCTGCCGAGCCTGCACCTCAGTACGCCGTCTGTGCCGTCGCCGCACAGCACCTCTCTGGCCAGCCGCCGCAGCAGCAGGTCTGAGTTGCTGCGGGTCTACACCCATGCCCTGTGCCACAGCCCCATGGACATCATCTCCCCTGTCCAGCAACCGTAGCATCTGCCCACGTCTTTGGGCACATGCAACAACTATTATGTCCTCCATGTAAAGCCCTCTGTGACTACACAAGCACAAACACACAGACAAACAAAGACACACAGACACACAGAAAAACACACTTTACCAAACACTGCACAAATGGCAAAACAACAAAAACAAAAAAGAAAACAGACAACTCCAACAATATGGATCACTACAGTTGCTCCCAGATTCTCCAAACAAACACACGCCGCGCCTACCAAAACACCTCAATGTTGCTGACTGAGCACCCTCTTTTTATACAGTGTACTGTTATTTTCCGTTTTTCGGTACCGCGCCGCGTGTGCGCAGTGCGCATGCGCAGGAGGTCACGCATCGCCGCCTGTCTGTGCGTGCCGTGCATGTGCAAGCGTTGTCACGTGTGTGTGTGTATGACTGCGACGCGCATGTGCCAATTGGGGCGCATGTGCGTTTGGGTGTGCGCGGAGCCCATGTGAACCCCGTTACGCATGGGCGTATGCGTTTCACCAAAGTCATGATGCAAACACAAACGGTCATGCGCTAAGAGTGGCGCTTGCGTGTCGCGCAAGCACCTTAAAGGCCAGCGCATGAGCATGCGCAATTCAACACAGGCGCGTCGCACAAGCAGCGCCGTCGCCGACGTCCTGCTGCAAACAAACGCCCACGCGTTAAGAGTTGCGCCTGCGCATAACGCACACAACCATAGAGCGAGACGCATGAGCATGCACAATGAAACACAGGCGCGTCGCACAAGCATTGACGTCACACAGTGGCGCATGCGCAACGTATGCACCGTCCACAAAACTACAAATGCACCCAAACGGAAGCAAAATGTTGAGGGTTGGTTGAGGAGTCAGAGCGAGTGTATACAGAGTTGATGTACGTGAGAGGTGGTGTAGTGAGAGGTGGGTCAGTGTCATTTGGGTAGCCACATTTTCCCGGTTGTTTGATAAGTACCCATATCTGTAGTCTGTCATTGTGTGTGTTACCTTGTCTGTGTATTGTGTTAGTGACTGTTCTGTTCCTGTGCTGTGTGCCTTGTGGTGGGGTCGTGGTTGCGGTGTCTGTCCCGTGCCTGTTGTGGGAGGGGCGGAGGGGGTGAGGTGCAGTGGGGAGGCGAGTGGTGAGGTGAGTGGGGAGCAGAGAGGAGGGAGGAGGCCGATGGAGAGACAGACCCGAAGCCAGCGGGGGAGGGGGAGTGACAGGGAGATACACAGGGGTACAGAGAGAGATAGGGAGCCAGGGACAGAGACAGAGAGGGATAGAGAGAGGGATAGGGATAGGCAGGGAGGGACACAGACAGAGAGGGACAGAGAGAGGGGGAGAGGGAGGCTGAGGGTGGGGGAGGCTGAGCCTGGTGTATTTGCGGGTGAGGTGGTGCCGCCAGTACCACTAGAGGCAGGGCCTGCGGGGACTGAGGGACCTGTGGAGGTGGGGGCAGTGCCAGGGCCATCAGTACCTGCACAGCCTGCTCCCAGCAGGCACACAGGGAAGAGGAAGCGTGTCCCTGTGTCTGAGGCTTCAGGAGGAGGCAATAAAATTCACAGACGCTGAGAACCACAACCTCCTCTCCATGGTCCTTGAAAATTACGAGGTTCTGTTTGGCCGACAGAGCACAAGGACAGGCACAGCAGGGCGTAACGCGGTGTGGGAGGCGGTCCAGCGAGGGGTCGCAGAGGCAGGGGCCCCCCCACGGGACATAGATAGCCTGAAGAAAAGATATTCCGACATCAAAAGAGGTGTACGGCAGCACCTCTGTGCCGAAACACAACATGCTAGGGGTAAGGAGGAGGGGGCCCCCTGCCAGCCATGCTGACGCCCCTGGAGCAACAGCTGGCCGAACGCCTCGGTCCGGTCTACACTATGGTCTGCCTGCGCTGCTGGATACTGCAGATCCACATGCAGGTAAGTATGTCATGCATATCCATCACATCGCATAACTCCCTGAGATGATCAATGTGTATACAGCTGACATTTGCAGATGCACACACATACCTATCTCCCCATTCCAAGGATGTCGTTAGCCTTGTGTCTGAGGCTGTGTGCACACCCCATCATACCCTATGGTGGCCAACACATAGACACAGTGCGAACACTATGTCGGTAGACGTGAGGGTCAGAGATGTTTTGCGCAATGTGTCTGGGGTTGTTTCCCTGAGGGTGGAATGATAAAGCGGCCCGTGTAATCATATGTAGATGGTGATTACTGTCTGCCACCACATGGTGGCATGGAACAGTTGTAATGGAATGTATATTTGCCAGGGTAGGGGCGAAGGGGAATGGTCACCACAAATGCAGTATACGGAAATATACATCCACACTGTATTTAACAATCCGTCATGTGTTCATGTTTTTACAGAGTATTGTAAACATGGGAAACACACTATAATGTACCTGTACTGTAACCCAGTTACCCAGCCGCGTCATGTGTCCCTTGTCAGGATCACTGACGGCTGGTACACACACAGCAGATGTATGAGGATAGTGGAGGAACATCCAGGCCTTGCCGTAACAATCCCTGTCAGTCTGACACGTTCTGCAAACCCTTTGTCATGCAACACAATCATTGACCATTGGGAAGCCAAGGGTATATCAACCACGAGGGTTCCCCATGATTGCACAAACCTTTGGCCATGTCTGTCATCCGCATCTATGGGATCTCAGAGCTCATTACAGGGTAACTATGGCGTCAGTACAGCTGGACTGTTTGCAGGGCTCACCCCACTTTGACAAGGGTATTGCTGGCAGATGTCAGATGTGGATGACACATGATGTTATCTGTGTCTACACATCTCTGTCATGCATTGTTGGTACCCCTCTCACACCTGTGTGTGTATGCAAGTAGTGGATGACACTAGTTAATATTATGTGGCGTGTCCGTGAACCGTGTCTCACACGTACGACACTCAGATTCCCCCTGGATCATATCCCCTCCATATAGATATGTTGTTTAACGTACACAAGAGTACATGGTACATCTCACAGATGTGTGTGGATATATTCTGGGTATGTCCCAACCCACGTCAGCCTGCATGCACCCGCCCTCTCAATGTCTGCCTGTAATTAGGTGAAAGACAGTGGTCAGCCAACCGTGCTGCTACTAGAAACTGTCACTGGGATGAGGGACACCATGTACCATGTCGTGGGGAGTCCACGCATATTTGTGCCCACTCTGTCCATCCCCCCATGGGTCAGCTGTTCCCCCCAGAGGGCCGGCCACCATTCCTGTGTCTCTCACTGCACACACACCTCACGTTTTCCGGAATGGTCTTGCCAGTCACAGGATCACCCTGCAAAACTGCTGGTGTGTTTGCAAAGACCGTGCCATATGAATTCTGCTAGCCATTGCTTGCCCTAACCAGCCAAATGTTACAGCGAAATGTGCATGTCCCTGGCCTTCACATTGTTTCACATCCCCATCTTCTGCTCCCCTGGCTCCCTGCCACCCACCCTCTGTCACTCTGTCTCTCTGTGTTTAGCAAGCTGCCCCTGCATCGGGCAGTCAGCCCCCTGATGTGCTGTGGTCCATCAGTGTCCCAGTCATCCCCCTCTCCCAAGGTGATGCGTGTTAGCTGATTGGACATGTGTTCCGTGTTGTAACTATATAAAAGGGTGCATGCACCTGCATGAACAGAACCTTACACCTGGACGACATCTGTCCACATGGACGTTGTGTGTGCAATCATGTCACAATTCCCCCCCCCATGTCACACCACAAAAACACCACAAGATGCAATACACAGAGGGACAAATATGTAGCTGTGTGATACACAGCTGTCATGTACCCTACATAGGCTATGATTTGCTGCCAGCCCCATGGCCAATGACTATCCTGACGGGGCCCCCCCCCCCAACGTATCAGGGATAGTACATCCTTAACACACATCCCATACAACTTCTGAGCGGGTAGGTTTAACAGGACTAGGGATCGTGGGGATCATGTATCTGTGGCATGTGTAGAGGTAATGCACATACCCATTCACTTGCAATCTGGCTCAGTGCTATCACCCTCCCCTACGTCACACTCACACATGTACATGGCCAGTCAAATGTGGTGACATGTGACTGTTGGGGGGGACGGGGACAGCACAGAGTATGGGTGGTGGTGCACCATGGGTAGCCTAGTATCCACACCTGCCAGTACAGCAGGCAGACAGTACAGCAGTGTGGCATAGATATTCCCTGACACATGTTATGGGAAATGTCCTGGCCAGGTGTGTCAATACACGTACTAACATGACCGAAGGGCAGATGTGTCACCCTTCCCCTGACCCTGTGGCTGCAGTAACACATGACCTGTGCTCTGATGATGACATATGTCCACCATGAGATATGTTGTGTACCCTCTCAGTTGCAGCTAGCCCTGTATTGGCGTGTTTATCCATGGCCCCCACCTAGGGTACAGGGAGACATCCAACATGTGGTACACATCCCAGCAGTGTGTGACACTGTTCCAGACATGTCATGGAGTAGAAGCCCTAAACAACTGCACCATCACTGCCCTATGTCATCTCATCTGTCACTGTGCATTTGTGTGTGACTGTTTCCTGTTTATCTGACATACTCTACGCACACTGCTACATGTGCCTGTCAATTGTCTCAGGATCCTCTGCAGTGGTATCGTCCTACATTGTAGGTTCGTGGAAGGTACATGTAGCACTGGGGAGACAGTATGTCCCATGTGAATATGCCGTGAGCAATGGCATGCACACCCAAACCTAGACTGTCAAGGATGGAGTACCTGTTGGTGCTGTGTAGCCCTGTCAGCACATACATTACACACATGGGGTGTGGGATCGACTGCTGAATAGATGGCCATATGAGGATATAGTCAAACCTGGAGGCCAGACAGGGCATGCACGGCTGACTCCCAGACCAGTTTTAATGATACAGGTACATGGTTTTGGGTGATAGGTATGTGGGTATGTGGGGGCTCTGTATGTACCACACATTCAGGGTACTCTGAATATCACATATGGGTGGTCTGGATCACACACGTAGATGTTGCTGTACAGCTTACACATATGTATTTATCTGTGTGTGCACACAATACAGGTGACTATAGTACATTGCCGACACATGTGGAGCAGGAGGAGGAAGAGGAGGAGGAGGAGCTGGAGCAGGAGGAGGGGAAGAGGAGGTGTGGCACGCACCTGGAACAGAGAGCCCTGATACGGTGGTTGATGTGGGGAGTAGTCGCCAGGGGGAGAGGCCTGGTCCCCGGGAGGGTCACATGGGACCTCCACGGAGCCCCACACCACCAATGTTGTCTGCAGCAGGATATGCTGCAGCAGCACCAAGGCGCAACGAAACTGGCGAGGATGTGCTACTACATGAGCTGCGTGCCCGTGGTGCTGCATCGCAACGCGACAATGAAGGTGGGTAATTAACATTCCTTCCATTAACCATCACTATGCTGTGTGTACATAGGCTCACAGATGTGCACCCTGGGGCGGGCCTGTCAAGGTTTAAGATGCCACACAAAGACACTTGTTGTTACAGAAGCTATCTTTGTGACACACATCAGCGTGCACTATGTGCAACACAGTGCTGGCATGGGAATCAAAGTGTGAGCCACACATGCACAGCATCCTATATATCATGACACACAATTGCTGTGCCGGACCAGTACCAGCAAGCAATCACTGTGCCACAGGGTAAACATCCCCTATGTATACTGTGCAGTGTGTTTGCCCACACACCTGTGCACAGCTAAGAGGGAGATGTGGAGGGGGCGTGGCCACCACACACAAAACACACACACCTCTAATCCATCTCAGGGGTGTGTATGTGGTGTATGTGACAGCATACCCTCTACAGCTGTGATATGCGTGTCCACATTACACATTACACATTTGAGTTACCTAATCTTTGTGCCTTTGTTGCCCAATGACACTGTTACACACAGCCTGACAGCCAAGAGAGTGTGTACAGCTACAGATGCAGATGTAACAGTACTGATGCGTCAGGTGCCTCTGTTTGTGAGGGAACACAAAATGGTGAACATATAACAGGAAGGTCTAGGCCCCCTGACTGTAGCACACCCATGTGCCATTGCTACATTGTGACAACTGTACCGTGCAGCAGCGCAAATCAGGGTTCACATACACTGGATGGACATATGTGTGATATGCAACGTGATAATGGCCCCATCCCACATAGGCTTTATCAACAGGTGTCCACACAGCATCATAGACGACATTATCGTGTACAGTGCCTCATACACACAGAGAGCACTATATCCACACTGGACAGGATCAGATGTTCCTTTCCCCTGTTTTTGGGGGGCAACACGCCCCTGCGGTCACCTGAATGCCCACAACTAGGGTTGGCTGTGTGACATACAGCCAGAGTGGCGACGCTGTCCCGCACATGTATATTCCTAATGTACAGTCGTCTGAGGCGGATGGCCATTAGGGTCTATACGCCATATTACGTGTCCTTGCATCAGCATTGTGGATGAGGCCATCAGGTGATGTGGCTGGGGGGGACATAAAGTGAAGTCCAAACTGTATGGCATCACACAGGTAACCTGTGATGAGGCCAAGTTGCGTTTTGGGGCAGCAGCTACACAGGCAGACCCGGTATAGGTTCCCTGACCCCAAACAGACACAATATCCCAAATCCCAAACCTACATCCCCAAAAGGAAACATTAAGCTGCGACAGCAACAGACTATTCAGCACCCTCCTGACATTGCAGATCCAGACAGTTCACGTGAAAAAAACAGTTCGCACTCACGGTAACATGCCCATTCAAACATATATGTACAGTTGCGCTCATCCGCTGGGGAATACCTTGTGATGCCATGTGGCATGGTAGTCAGGTCGATGAACAGCAGTCTCATACAGGTCCAGCATGTGAGCAATGGCTGTATGGGACAGGTCAGGTTGTGCTCACCTTCCCCTGGCGTCCACAATAGCCTATAGACGGCAGACACACATTCCATATTTTGACCCACACACCCACTACAGATGCTATACATTGGCCCTGGCAAAGGCACATTCCATGACATGACCAGGGGATACGTACGTTTGTGTGCCAAATGCAACTGCTAGCTCACCCTCTGTGCTGTGCGACGCAGGGGCTGGTATACATCCAGGGACATCTGGCCTGTGGCTTGGTGTGAGCAGACTGCTCATTCGCCCACTAGGGATTCCGTCCTCCCTCTTGACATATCTCACAGACACATGCCCTCTTTCCCTGAGGGATCATACATAGGTGACGTGTGTTGTAACGTGAGTCCTCACATCATTCCATTCCTAGGCCGTGGAAAATGTTTTGCCCCATGCCCGTGGTTTGGACGGTTGGTCTCCAAGTGACAGCTGTAGTACCTGGGATCCTCACACATTTCATTCCCCCCTCTGACCCTGGTACTTGCATTGTAGGTTTGGGTTATCCACCTCGGGATACCAAGATGTCTGAGCCCTGCATTGCTGTATCCACTACTGGACTACGCAGCATCCCTGTGTCATAGTGCTCACCAGGCTCTTGCCTACTCAGCAATTTGTCTCGTGGTTGGTGTTTGCCCTGGGCTAGCCTCACCTGTCGACTGCCACAGTTGTGATGCCTGCCATGTTGCCGCCCTCACAGTGTACAACTTCTGTCACCCTCCCGTGTTTGTGGCGACTGGGTGTGCCTGTAGGCTAGCATTGGATGTGTTTGTTTGTGAGCTATGTTTCCTTTGGGATGTATGCTTAGGTGAGGCCATCCCCCAAGTACGGGTACACCGTTTGTCCTCTTACCTACCCAGGGCTGTGTGTCAGCAGGAGCAATGCAATATGCAACACTGCTGTCTGCATTTGGATGGATGCTAATATTGCACCGTGGAAACAACCCATGTCAATAGGGCCCGTGATGTGATGTGACCCGCTTCACACCTCACCCCTGCCTTGCCTGCTGCCAGGCACAATCAGGGATGGCCCACTCTCCTATATCCAGGGCTGAACACACTTATCTGAGGCCTGTCACTAGCATTTGCATGCCTAGCATACCCCTGTACATGTACGTCTGGAGTCTGGGACCCTGTGCAGCAGCAGGACTACATCACCGTGGCCCTTGAGGGCACACAACATGGGCCCCAAGGTGTACATGCACTGTTTTCTGCCCACTGGGGTCACCCCCGGGAGGGGTTGGTGTTGTGAGAGAACCTTAGCTGTCACCCACATGTGGGAGTGTTGGGTCAGCCCTGGGTATGTTCTGGGAACCGCTGTTCACACCCCATCGCACATTGTCATGAGCACTGCACTGGTCACATGGCCGGTGTGTGTGTGTCCATCTGCTCGACCCCAACGTTCCCTGCCTGTATGCATCCCAGCAGCAGCGGCCATCTTCAGGCGAACCGGTCCAATCGGGACAGCCGCCTGCTGCTTGAAAAAGACCGCGCCAGCCGCGCGAGGAGAATCAGCCGCCAGCCACATCTGAGCAGCTCTCCCCATCGGGGGGATCGAGCCACCTACAGCAGCAGCAGCAGCGGCCATCTTCAGGCGAACGGTCCAATCGTACATCCACCTGCTGCTTGAAAAAGACCCGCGCCAGCCGGCGCGAGGAGAATTCAGCCGCCAGCCACCCTCTGAGCAGCTCTCCCCCTCGGGGGATCGAGCCACCCTACAGCAGCAGCAGCAGCGGCCATCTTCAGGCGAACGGTCCAATCGGGACAGCCGCCTGCTGCTTGAAAAAGACCGCGCCAGCCGGCGCGAGGAGAATTCAGCCGCCAGCCACCATCTGAGCAGCTCTCCCCATCGGGGGATCGAGCCACCCTACAGCATCAGCAGCAGCGGCCATCTTCAGGCGAACGGTCCAATCGGGACAGCCGCCTGCTGCTTGAAAAAGACCGCGCCAGCCGGCGCGAGGAGAATTCAGCCGCCAGCCCACATCTGAGCAGCTCTCCCCATCGGGGGATCGAGCCACCCTACAGCAGCAGCAGCAGCGGCCATCTTCAGGCGAACGGTCCAATCGGGACAGCCGCCTGCTGCTTGAAAAAGACCGCGCCAGCCCGCGCGAGGAGAATTCAGCCGCCAGCCACCATCTGAGCAGCTCTCCCCATCGGGGGATCGAGCCACCCTACAGCAGCAGCAGCAGCGGCCATCTTCAGGCGAACGTCCAATCGGGACAGCCGCCTGCTGCTTGAAAAAGACCGCGCCAGCCAGCGCGAGGAGAATTCAGCCGCCAGCCACCATCTGAGCAGCTCTCCCCATCGGGGGATCGAGCCACCCTACAGCAGCAGCAGCAGCGGCCATCTTCAGGCGAACGGTCCACTCGGGACAGCCGCCTGCTGCTTGAAAAAGACAGCGCCAGCCGGCGCGCCCGCGCCTTGCGGGCCCGCGCCTGAGGGCCTCGCCAGAGGGCCCTTTGGCGTGGCCCTTAGCAGCTGGCCCACTCAACATAGTAGCCCATTGCATCAAAACCACCTCCAAACAACCCAGCAGCTTGAGCTCCTCTGTGTTGAGCTCGCTCACCAGCAGCACTTTCACTTCTCCCTCGTAAAAGCCCAGTGCTAGCGAAGTCCACCAAGTGATCGGAACCGAGCTAGCGCCTCTCTCATCAGATGATCCTGCTTCTCACGCTGCTTACCGCAAGTAATAGGTATCACAATCCTAACCTCAGTATACTACCCTCAGCAGCCTTAATCAATGGTCCAGTTTACATTGGTACTGTTGTCATTAATTCCTTATGCTTTCTAACCACTGCTGGCAGACTGTTACCATTTGTACTATAGTCAGTATTTGTTACTATTGTACTGTAGTCAGTAATTTCTTACTGCCA
>CM066036.1:0-35266 GCA_033557465.1 Ichthyophis bannanicus | reverse complement strand
GGTAGCCTATGGAGCCCTGTGTCTCTCGTGCACACTGTGGTGCAGTACACACAGGCAATATAACCTGAGAGCAGACGGTCAAAGGTTCAGTCCCCAGCAGTGGGTCTGACAGAGTACAAACCACATTTTATCAAAACATGAGCATACAACATAATACAACAGCAAAGGTATGGCTGAGGAGAAAGTAAAGGTAGCCACATGGACTGCGGTGAATCAGTGGCAGCACTGAGGTTGGTAGTACACACAGGTCTCCAGGACCAAGCAGGAAGTCAGTACTCACAGATGGGTGACGTCGGTGCTGACGGTGCCCCCGTGCGGAGAGCATTTCCCCAGCTTTCAACGAAAGCCCTTGGGAATGTAGCACACATGCGCGGTCCCCTTCCCGCCAAAGGGTGGCAGTCGGCTTCAGTCTTCTTTTTTCCGCGGGAGCCCGACAGACATGTTTCGTTTTCACCCGAGGAAAAAAAGGTGATTTTGTTCTGCGTGGACAGGTTTTTCTGTCAGTTCGACGCCAGGTTACTTTCCCGCCTGGGGCCGATACATCGGTATCGGAGCCAGGACTTCTTTTTTTCCGGTTTTTGTCCTTAGTGGACTAACATACGCACACATTCTTTTATGTTTTCACTGGCAGCCCTGTTCCTTTTGACCTCGCAGGGGCCCTTTTTTCCCCCAATGGCTGCCAGAGGGTTTTAAAAAAACGTGTGATTGGTGTAAGAAACTTATGTCTCTCACCGACACACATGATTGCTTCCTCCGGTTGCCGCGGACCCAATCATGACCCGATGATCTGTGGTCCGTGTGGGAATATGTCCTCGAAGGCGGTCAGGAGCGGCGAGCACCACAAAAGGAAAGAATCTTCTCGGACTCCGCCTTTCCGGACGGGCCCGGACTTCGTCAGATGGGCCCTCGACATCTCGGAGACTCCGCGCCCCGAGCAAGCGCCGCGGCTCCTCTGAGAGGGCGGGTTCTCACGATGCGAGGGGAAGTCGTTCCCTCGCGGGAGCATACGCAAAGCAAGAGAAAACAAGAACCCGCCCAAAAGGGCGGCGTCAGTGGATGTACTTGGCTCCTCGAAGGGAACAAGTCGCATAGCCCCGAGCACCGATCCCGGGTCTTCGGAGTCGGAGAGAGCATGCAAAAACCAACCTCCTCGTGGTGGAGATGGAGTCCCCGGGTCACGTGAAGTACTGTAGTCCTCGTGGACTCTCCTCCAGGGAGAGCCGACGTCGGGCCCGTACGCCGTCGGTGGCTGCTGAGGTCTCACTGCAGCCTCAGACTCAGGTTGACGGCCTTGGAGTGCAGACTTGGCTGCACTTCAGTGGAGTAACAGATACTGCGGGCACTGATCGCGCAGGGGGGAAAGGAGCGGATAATGGTTCAAATGGATGCATAGAGTCTGGAAAACCCGACAACCGGGGACTATTGACGTACGTAAGTCGACCCCGGAGGCCCGAGATGTGATCAGCTTGACCTCAAGTACATGGCGCGGCTAGAGTCGATCCTCGGCACAAGGTTCTCCTCGGCCTCCCGCTCGGGATCCAGGGAGGGCGTCGATGCCAGGTTAACACCTTGGCGTTGGGGCAAGATGGCATCGGTTGCCTGCAGGCGAACTGGATCCGTCTTGAGTATCCTGCACTACGGACGTAGGGGTCCAAGCGGGGAAACGGCAGGACGGGAGGAGTCACCACGACACCATTTCGGATCTTGGTGTGGTACTCCATTGGAATCAATGGAAGTCTGAGCCTCGAAGACGGTCTCCACCAGAGGATAATACGGTTCTCAGGACTTCATGCGGGATATGGCCAAGGCCTTGTGCATTTCCCCGTGGATCCCGAGGATGGAAGCCTCGAGAAGAGGATAGGAAGGCTCGATGAGCCCAGTAAACAAGTATGACTTGCTCTGCCAAAGGGACGGGACCTTTACTGGGTTACCAGTTCCTGACGATGCGACTGCGAGGAACGGTTGCTCTTACGCACTGTGGCGAGGTGGCCGGGCTGGGGCCTCGAGACGGCTGGTTTTGAGCAAGCAGAAATGTCGATCGCTACATGATTCTATTCGAGCGAACAAAACATGAAAAAGAAAAGGTTCGCGGCTAAGAGCCACGGTTTCCAAAGAGGCAACAATTACCGCACCACTCCATGGCTTGCGGAATTCGGCCATGCATCAATATGCAGAAGTCCAGGGAAGATGCACCTCCTTGGTTGCCTCCCGGTCGGGAGGCCCGGAACCTGGCTGCCCTTGGTAAGATGGGTGCTGTACAGGGCTTCTATGCTTGCTTGCCGTGTCTACAGACCTAACCAGCTGTAACATGGGCATGTAAACTTCGAGACATGGCAAAGGAGAGTGGCCGGGTTCCTCTGCTGGGTCTTGCTCCTGAAGGAAAACCTTTGCAAGAGGTTCAATGCTGCTGATCAGTGGGGTATTATCCGATGAGAAGTGCTAGAAGTTTATCTACTTGGAGCAGCCCTATGAGGGCTCTCGAGGCCTTCGGCCCGGGTAGCCGCCGGCCGGCCATCGGTTGCATGCAGTCAGGCCTGGCTACAGTCATCGGAAATTAGAGCCATGACGGGTGGAAGAAGGACAAGTTGGTACGGCATAGTCCCCTGCCGAGGTGAAAACAGCCATGCGTTGGCGGAAAAGCCCCATGGCTGAAAGAGGCTAAGTGAACGTGAGAGACCGAGATCTCTTACCCGGGACAAGGGGACTTGATCAAGGAAAACCTATGCCCGACGATCTCAGGGAAGAAAGAAGGGACTTCAGGGAAAAAAAATGACAAGCCCTGTTACCCGTAAGGATGGAAGTCATCTGCCTATCAACCATACCCTCAGTTTCAGGGCCTCTGCCTCAATTCCCCACAGGGTCAGCCGGCCAGGGGGCAGAGGACATGGGCCCCGTAGGCAGAAAACAACCAAGCCGCCAGCTCGGCTCCTGCACAGCAGGCGGAGCGGGGTTTTTGGTTTTGACTCCAGTGGCATAGCCTCTCCTCCTCAGCTGGCCCACATCAGCACCCAGGAGGCCATCTGGCCCTGTACGCCCACAGGGTGGTCAGCCGTAACAAGGGATACCTGGGGTACTCAAGTATAGTCCAGAGGGGCTATCTCCTCCCACTTCTACCATGGAGTTGACCTACCGCTCCGTAGCATTTCCAGGGGAGCACATCCAAGTCTCCCTCGGCACAGGGAAGGACTTACTCGACTGCAGGAGTTGGAGCGCAAAGGTACGTTGTACAGGAGCATGGCAGGTGGAACCGGTGCACTTACCACCTTGAGGAGGTACAAGAGCTCTATTTCCAGGTACTCTTTATGGTACCAAAAGAACGAGGAGCGCCTTCAGGCCAATAGCAAAGAAAATTGCGAGAAGTCTGTAAGACAAGGTTCCTGGGAGAGGGAAAAGTTCAAGATGCTTACCCTTGGAATCCGCTGCCCTACCCTCCAGACAGGGAGATTGGCCATGCCTCATGAGACCTAAAAGGATGCTTTTACATCACATCCTTTAGTTCATCCAGGACCACAGACAATAGCTCTGATTATGTAGTGGGAGGGAAACCCACTTACAGTACAGCAGAGTACTACCTTTTGGCCTAACCTCCGCCCCAGTGGTATTCACCAAGTGCGCCTGGCGGTGGTGGCGGGCCTAATAAGGGTTCAAGGCCTCTTTGTCTTTCCATACCTGGATGACTGGATCAGCAGGGGTCAATCCCCAGAGGAGGCCAATCAAGCCACGCTTCGCACTGTCGCTCTGCTTCAGCACCTGGGGTTTGTTATATACTTCGCAAAGTCCACTTTGCACCCCTCACAGAACATGGAGTTCATAGGAGCAAGACTGGAAACCTTCAGGCAAAGGCCTTTTTACCCGTGGACAGGGCACACAGATTGATGGATTAGCCAGGCAGTTCCACAGCAAATTTCTGGTCTCCGCCAGGACAATTCCTGAGACTCTTAGGCCACATGGCTTCCACGGTCCATGTAACTCCAAATGCCTGACTACACATGCAGGCCAGCTCAATGGTGGGCTCAGAACTCAGTGGCACCAGGCCACAGGAAACCTCATGGACAGAGTGAGGGTGTCCAAACTACTCGAGTCTTCTCTACAGTGGGGCTCCCTATTCCGAATTTAGTGCAAGGGGTGTTCTTTCAGACACCCCCACACTCTCAAGTGCTGACAACAGATGCGTCTCTTCAAAGGTTGGGGTGCACATTGCCAAGGAGCATGTAATCAAGGCTTGTGGTCTCATTGGGAGGCCCCCGCACAGCAGATCAATCTATTAGAACTGAGAGACTATCCGCTTAGCCCTGAGAACTTTCTCCCATATCATCTCTCACCAGTCCGTCTTAGTCCAGACAGACAATCAAGTTGCTATGTTCTATGTGAACAAACAAGGGGTGCACAGGGTACCGTCTTCTGTGTCAGGAGGAGCAGAATCTGTGATCCTGGGCAGTCAATCACGGCATTCTTCTCAAAGCGGTCTATCTCCCAGGTCAGGAGAATTAACTGGCGGACAGATTGCAGCAGGATCCTGCAGCCACATGAATGGCAGTTGAATCCTTTTAGTGGTTCAACAGATATCCTGAGATGGGGTCTTCCCACCATAGATCTCTTTGCCAGTCCTCTGAACCGTCAATTCCCAGGTTCTGCTCCAGACAACCGCATCCTATCCGAAGTAGCCAGCAGCGGATGCAGTTCTCATTCCATGGTCTACAGGCCTCCTATATGCGTTTCCTCCCACGCCTCTAGTGTCCAAGACACTGTTCAAAGTGATCCGGCTCGGGACAAGGCCTCAGTGATCCTGATGACCCCCAGGTGGCCCGAGGCAACCCTGGTTCCCGACATTCTTCTGCAACTAGTGGTGGCCACTCCTCTTCCTCTGGGGGTTGCAACCCGATCTCCTGTCTCAAGAGCAGGGATCTCTGTTATACTACAATCTCCAGTCCCTCCATTTGATGGCCTGGCTGCTGAACGGGTAGTTCTAGTGCCCTTACTACTGCCTAGGGAAGTGGAAGACGTGGTCTTGGCCTCTAGGAGGCAGTCCACCCGAAAGTCTTATGCCCTTAAGTGGTGTAGATTCTCTACCTGGGTGTACTCAACACAAACGAGAATCCTTTATCATGCCTTAGTACCAGTAGTGCTACAATATTTGCTTCACCTGTCCAACCTAGGCCTTAAGTCCAATTCTATGAGAGTTCATCTTAGTGCTCTTTAAGCACACCACTCCCCAGTGGAGGTCCAGTCTCTCTCAAGCCATCCTTTGGTGGCTCGCTTCCTCAGAGAACTGCTTTTGCTTAAGCCTCCAGTGCGTCCACTGCCCCTGAATGGGATTTAACTGTGGTCTTGCAACGGCTGACTTACCCAACATTTGAACCTATGGCTACTTGCCCTCTGCGTTTTCTCTCCTGGAAAGCGTTGTTTCTGGTAGACCTTACCTCAGCAAGGCGAGTGAGTGAGCTTCAGGCCCTAGTATCAGATGCACCTTATACTAGGTTCTATAGGAACAGAGTAGTCCTACGGACTCACCCTAAGTTCCTTCCTAAGGTTGTCTCCTCCTTCCACCTTAATCAGGAGGTGATTCTTCCAACTTTCTTTCCCAGGCCGCATGCAAGCCGGGCTTAGATGGTCCTGCATACCCTGGACTGTAGGAGGGCGTTGTCCTTCTACCTTGACAGTACGCGGGAACACCGGAGGGCTGTTCAGCTCTTCGTCTCTTTTGACCCCAATAAGTTGTGGTTGGCTTTCTCCAAGTGTACTTTGTCCATATGGGTAGCCGACTGTATCATCTGGGCTTACAGGGCAGCCGGCCTCTCATTGCAGGGTCGAGTCACAGCTCACCGTGCCAGGGCGAAGGCTGCCTCAGTGGCTAATCTCCGCTCTGTTCCGTTGGCAGACATCTGCCCGGCTACTCCTTGGTCTTCAAGCCAGACTTTTGCATCCCAATACTGCCTTGAGAGGGAACGTCCCACAGGGACAGTGCTTTCGGGCAGGCGGTACTCCATAATCTCTTTGGGGTTTAGGCAACTCCTACACTCCGGCCCTGGTGTTGGGCTACCGTTCGGGGCGTTATCAGAGAAGATTCTTTTCTTGCATGCTGAGGCTCTAGAGGGAGCTCATTTTTCCGCTTTGGGTCTCCGGTAGTCTTAAGCTGGGGTGTCCCATATGTGAGGACTGACTTCCTGCTTGGTCCTGGAGAAGATTCTTTACTCACCTGTAACAGGTGTTCTCCAGGAGCAGCAGGAATCAGTCCTCACAACCCTCACTCCTCCCCTTGGAGTTGCAGTCATATGCTTTATTTTGTTATTTTTGCTGTCTTTTAGCTATGTCATCAGACTGGGCGGGAAGGGGACCGCGCATGCGTGCTGCATTCCCAAAGGCTTTCTTTGAAAGCTGGGGAAATGCTCCGCACGGGGGCTACGTCGGCCAGCTGACATCACCCTGGAGAACACCTGTTACAGGTGGAGTAACTACTCTTGAGTGTGTCCCAGAGAAGAGAGGCACAGAGTCAGGTCACAGATGCAGACCCTGCAGAGCACAGCACCACATTTTCCCCAACGAGGTAGATACAACATCCTACAGTGCAATTCCCACAGCAGCAGACAACACTGGTACAAAGTCCACTCACACAGGTACCACCATCCAAAACCGCAGGTAGAGTAAGGCTGTTGGGTCCAGGCCGGAGTTGCAGGTACCATCACCGCATCAACACCACCTCCTGCCACAGTTCAAAGATGTCTGTGGTGTGGTGGGCAGGCCTCCCAAACACCATGAAAACTGCACAGTGCTGCAGTAGGAGTGTGCGTGTGTGTGTGTGTATATGTTGAACCATTGGTCTCTGTGGCTGCCCACAAGGCTCTGGGCCCACATTGTCCAACTTTTGAAAGCGTCACCCTGCCAAATGTGAATAATTAGGAGCAAGGTATTTGGGTATGTCCCAGAGAAGGCGAGGGAGCCAGGCTGGATCTGCCCATGGAGTAGGACCATGGCTGGGACACACCAGTGTGTGAACACCACCTGCATGTACAGGGTGGACACAGCATGTCATGCTGGAAGGCCAGTCTCGCCCTGACCTAGCAGTGACCATGGCATGTCCAGGATACCCCATAGTGCTCTATGCTAGCTCTTAGCAGTGACACCTGTGTGATCCCTGGTCTGAGGCATAATCACCAACATACCAGTGTGGTGTGTGTGTGCTGCACACCATATGGTTGGGTGGGCTGTCTGGAGGTAGACAGTGCATGGTTACAACACACTGTATGCTGCTGAAGGTGCATGGCAGGTTCTGACTAGAGAGGGTGTACAGGCAAAGAGACACAGTATTGCCAGTCTGCCAATGGTCCAGTCACAAATATTAGCCGTGACGAGATACCTTACAGAATGCCTCAAACTAACAAATCAAATGTCTCAAATGTATGTACGCGCGGGGGTACGTGTGCGTGCATGCACAGCAGTACGCACGTGTGCTGGACGCACGGGGGTACGTGTGTGGGCATGCGCCACTGCTGTGTCATCGGAGCGTTGTGCACACAGCAGACAAGATGGCTGCCAGGTCACGGAAGCCTGCTTTCTCCGATGCAGACCTGCACCTGCTGGCTGAACTTATACTGTCTGCGCCAGGAGCATCTGTTCCCGGTCATCACACAGACAAAACCTTAACAGGGTGAGGAGGTCATAGGTGCACCTCACCAGGCACTACAATCGCGCTGCAGACTACCCATGTGAAGTAAAGTGCATGGGGACAGGCACACAAACCTAGCAGTGTAAACCAATATCCGCAACCAACAGACACATCTGACATTGCACACCAATGGAACAGGATGTGTATGTGAGGCAATCAGGGAAAATCGGAGGCATCACGGCTGATGTGTGCAGGTCTGCCCCATCTGCAGGATGCACCAGCCAGCATCACAGAGGTCTGCCAACCCATTGAAAGCTTACTTGAAGTAATTAAAACGTCATCCAGCATTTTGACTACAATGTGGTATATATCAGGAACCTGTATCCACCATATGCAATATCAGCAAACAGTGATCCTCTGCCTGCTCTGATCATGTGTGACATACCATATGATAGGAATATCTCATCAGAACATTGTCCCTCAAGAGATGTGAGAATGGCCAGGTGCTGAGGTTACTTTCCCCTCTGCAGGCCCACAAATAGGCCCCATCACGAGGATGCCCAGGGCCACATCACAGAGCCATATTACCCACCCTGGTGCTGAGCTCCCTGCTCCTGGTTGAGTTTCACAGGACTGCCTTAGCCCAGGATGCCCTAGGCCTCACCACAGGACCCCTATTATACATCATGGTTGTATGGCAGTTGCAGCTGTTACAGTGTCACAGGGCTGCCCTAGCCCCAGGATGCCCTAGGACTCACCACAGACCCTGTTATGCATCCTGGTTGTATGGGGGTTGCAGCTGTTACAGTTTCACAGGGCCTTCCCAGCCCCAGGATGCCCCAGGCCTCCTTGCAGTGCCCTGTTATCCATCCTGGTGCTGAGGTCCCTGCTCCTGGTTGAGTTCCACAGGGCTGCCCAGCCCCAGGAAGCCCCAGGCCTACATGCAGAACCCTGAGAACAATCCTGGAGCTGCTTTCCCTGCTCCTGGTTGAGTTCCACAGGGCTGCCTTAGCCCCAGGATGCCCCAGGCCTCCTTGTAGAGCCCTGTGATCCATCCTGGTGGCTGAGGTCCCTGCTCCTGGTTGAGTTCCACAGGGCTGCCTCAGCCCCAGGATGCCCAGGCCTCCTTGTAGAGCCCTGTGATCATCCTGGTGCTGCGTTCCCTGCTCCTGGTTGAGTTACACAGGGCTGCCTTAGCCCCAGGATGCCCCCGGCCTCCTTGCAGAGCCCTGTTATCCATCCTGGTGCTTTTGTGGCTGCTCCTGGTTGAGTTTCACAGGGCTGCCTTGGCCCCAGGATGCCCTAGGCCTCACCACAGACCACTGTTATGCATCCTGGTTATATGGCAGTTGTAGCTGTTACAGTGTCACAGGGCTGCCCTAGCTCCAGGATGCCCTAGGCATCACCACAGACCCCTGTTATGCATCTGGTTGTATGGCGGTTGCAGCTGTTACAGTTTCACAGGGCTGCCCAGCCACAGGATGAAACCAGGCCTCCTTGCAGAGCCCTATTATCCATCCTGGTGCGATGTTCCCTGCTCCTGGTTGAGTTCCACAGGGCTGCCCAGCCCCAGGCAGCCCCAGGCCTCCTTGCATCGTCCTGTTATCCGTCCTGGTGCTGCGGTCCCTGCTCCTGGTTGAGTTCCACAGGGCTGCCTTAGCCCCAGGATGCCCCAAGCCTCCTTGCAGAGCCCTGTTATCTATCCTGGTGCTGAGGTCCCTGCTCTGGTTGAGTTTCATAGGCCGTCTTTTAGCCCCAGGATGCACAGGGCTCATTGAGGAGTCCCAGTCATCTATTCCTGTGCTGACGTGACCAACCGTGGGTTATTCTCACAGGATTGCACAGGCCACATCCGGGTGGTAGGTCGGTCACCCTGGTGTAATGATCGGTGCACAGGCTGATGGGTGCGTGGTCTGGCCCACCCACATGTTGCACCAGGAAACCGGAAGGTGCGGGGTGGCCCACACCTGGCCCCACCTGGGCCTGGCTGGCGCAGTGCCCAAGGCCCAATGGTGGCACACATGGTCAGCCCCCCCCATGCATATAGCGGCACATGCCATGCAGCCTGTGCATATGTGGGACATGTGTCATAGCTAGGTAGATGGGTGTAGCTGACATGCTGACATAGTGCACATGTGTGGGGTGTGGGGCAAGCCCGGCTCCCACCCGGGCACACCATGTATGGATGATGGCACCATGCATGTCCACCGCCACTGGCACATGTGACATGCAGCATGGCAGCGGCACATATGACGCGGTGGTGTAGGGCCACATGTGACCAGGCCGATGGGCTGCAAGGGTGTTGCGGCCCAGCTGCAGCATACGTAGGGCGAGACCATGACATGTTCACACATTCGTGTGCTATGGCCAACAGTAAGCATCGGACACACAGCACGCATCGGAGGTAGCCACCAACTGCCCACAGCTAGGTGTGCTGGGTAGCCCAGGATAGGCCCTGCGGACTGACCCCGAATGGTCCATACCTTGCTGTGTTCACAGGTGGAGGACCTACATAAGAAGGGTCAGGAGCTGAGGGCCAGGTACCCAAGGTGCTGCACAGGGTACATGCAGAGTTGCAGGACCAGCACGATGGTGAGTGATGCCAACCGTGCCATGCTCCATGGCATGCACATGTGGGCCAGCAGCTGGTGAGGCTGCAGGTCATGTACCCATGATGTGTATGTGGTGTGACGGCACCGGTAATGCATGTTTAACCCACAGCGGCCGCAGAAGCAGACGAGCGTGCAGCAGTGCCGGATGCTGGACCAGGCCAGACAGCAGAGGAGGAACAGCCGGAGGGGGGCCCAGAGGCGACAGCTGGCATGGAGGCCAAAGAGGAGAGGGGCCCAGAAGCATGGAGGGGAGGGGGAGGAGGAGGGGGAGGTGGAGGGGGGGAGGTGGAGGTGAGCAAGGGGGGAGTGAGGGTCCATGGGGGCCCCATGTGGGGGGGGAGGAAGAGAAGGGGGGCAGAGGGGGAGGGGGCTGGGAGGGGGCAGAGGGGACGGAGGCAGAGGGGGAGGGGAGTGGGAGGGGATGGCCAGTCCTGAGCGGCACAGGCTGCCACAGGGCACTGGGGGCCCCGGCCACCTGCCCCATGGTGCCAGTGCTGTCCCTCGACTGGGTGAGGGCATGCCACCCAGCACCGCAAGCAGACGTGCCGTACATGCAGGCACAAAGACAAGGGGGGATGTGTGTCTGTGTGGCTGAAGGTGCGGCCTGTGCCTGGCTGTGGTGGTGCATGCCCAGACCTATGCACAGCGGGAGCACACATACATCCTGGGAAGATGCTGGTGGCCCTGTCCATGTTGGATGACCAGCTGTGCATGCTGTGGGAGAGGGGCAAGGCAGGCCCCAGCCGGCCATCCATCTTGCCCAGGAGGCCCCCAGGGGGTGTGAGGGGCAGCTACACACGTTGATCCCCACCCTTGCCAGCCTGTGCCCTGGGACTGCCATCACTGCCGGGAGCAGGAGATGGAAACCCAAAAGAATGGCATGACAAAACCTGTAAATAAATATGTATATATGTTAAACAAATGCACGCTGGTCCAGTTGTCCCATCTAGCCACATGGCAGAGAGATGAGAATGTCAGTTGTAGGCATGCCCGTGTGTGCGTGGTTGCATATCACCATACCAGAACATTGTAGACACCCCATGGCAAGGGTGGTGCACGGCTATGTGTGCTGATAGATGCATCAGCACAGGCAACGGGGGGGGGGGGGGGGGGGGGTAGCAATGGGCTGCAATGGCTAGACCCATGGTGGCATGCAAATGCCAACGTTGCACACATGGCATGGCACATGGCATGGGTGCCACACAGGCACCAGCCACACACCTGATGTCCCATGGACAGGGCACATGCCCCCCTGCCATGTGTGGAATGTAGGGGGCAGGGGCATGGCATTGGGTCAGCGTGCTATGGCCGTGTGCCTGGCTGTGTACACCCAATTCCCCCATGCACTGTGCAGGGCAACATAGCATCTGGCTGGGCGGTGAGATATGGCGGCACAGGGGTCTGTAGATGCTGGGGGTGGGGCCTGCCATGGACAACATGATGGACATGGGAGAGGCGAGCAAGGTCAGGTGTGCCATTGGTGGCAGGGGACATGGACATTGGTGCATGGTGGGGCACCACAGAGGGGGCACGGCAATGCAACTAGGCATGGGGTGGGGAGCAAGGGGGCGTGGTGGGGCAGAGGGTGCCGAGTGGTGGCTGTGCCAGGCCCCACATGGGCCACAGGGGATGGTGACAGTTAGGTTCTGGGCGTCTGGGTGGGGGGCCGAGGTGCGGCCCCCCCTGGCTGGCCATGGGGGGGGGGAAAGGTGTACCCCATGTGGCTGGATAGGGGGATGGGTCACAGAGGCAGGGGCAGGGACATGGTACACTGATGTGCGTCCGCCTGCCAGGTGGACAGGGGGGTGGTACGTGCACCCCTGGGGGTGGTCTGGGGCATACATCAGAGGAGCAGGGATGTACCACTGCTGCGGGGTGCGGAGGTTGTACCAGGCAGATGCGCCCTGGGAAAGGCCATGTGGCAGCGGCCCCATGCCATGCAGACACTCTGGACTGGCGCCAGCCCGGGGGGGGGGGCAGGCCGTGACCAGCAGGGACTGCTAGGTGAGGGTGCACCCTGGGCCCAGGGGGGGGGGCAGGAGGGCGCATGTTCCCAGGGTAGCACATGTGTGACAGGAGGACATGGACCATTCAGCTGGAATCATAGACACATGACACAGGTTACACCAGTGATACCTTCCTTTATTGTGCACAATGACCCCCAGCCATCTACACCCATGTTGAGATCCCTAGCCGTGCACACTGTTCCCCCCCTATGTGCTCCCCCTGCGCTCTATGCCACGTCTGGCATGTCCCGCGGGCACCACGTGGGGCGGCGTGCTGCCTCTGCCACCTGTGAATGGTGCAAAAAGCTGGCGCCATGTATGCCAGTATGGCCTCATGCATGGCCACCATCTGAGCCATGCTGGCCGCTTATTGCTGTTGCAATCCTGTTCTGTGTCTGCATTCTCGTGGCATAGGACGCCCAGCTGCCGCTGTTGGCACAGCATCTCCTGCCACAGGCGATCCTGTCCCGCCACCATCTGTGTGCCTGTGGGTGAGACACAGTGGAAAGCAGTGAGACAACGGGTTTGAACAGTCCACCTGTACACACATGATGGCTGGACAGACAGATCGATCACTCACCCTTTGCATCCTCATGTGCTGCCTCGGAGTGTGCACGCATCTCCATGATCACTTGTACGATGGCTACCTGTGACACTGTAACAGCTCCAACTGTGCAGGTGACCTAGGCAATCGGGGCCAGCCCCGGCTGTGGATATGTGGCCAGGGTCAGTTCCGGGGCAGGGACGTGTGGTGCGCCATCAGTTGTATGTGTCCCCAGTGTCAGCAGTGCCTCACCAGTGGATGTGTGTGTGGCAAATGGATATGGGCCACATACACTGCTGGGGCTGCTGGGGTAACTGGTGGGGTTGCCGGCCCACCGTTGCCTGGGACAGGTGTGCCCTGTGGTGGTTGGGATCCGTGCACAGGGGTGCCTGCCCCATGATGGCATTGGGTAGTGATGGCACAACCGGCATTCGACAGTGGGTTCCTATGCCGCGGGGATGCATGGGTGTGTGTGTGCCACGTGGGTCTGGCCAGGCCGCAACGGCCACCATGCCCATGCCACCCCCTGGACAGTGCCCCTCCCTGTGTCTGGCATCCGGGGCTGCCCTCCCATCCCCTTGCCCCCCACCCTACCCACCTCAGTGCACCCACCCCATTGATTGACATCGCACATTGCGGCCGTCCCACCACCGCCACCCAACACACACGTGGGTGCAGGGAGACACCGTCACCAACACACCCTACATTGCCGGGTGCTTTTCTGCCCCCCGCCCCTCCAGTGTGGCTCCACCGCACATAGGTGGTCAATGATCCCTGCCCCTGCCTGACCCCCTATGCGCTTGCTGCCCTATGCCCACGCACCCTCACCCATGTGCACCATCATCACGTCACCCTCTCAGGGTCCCCTGTGTCCAGTGTGACCCAGCTGTTCTATCGCTTGTCACAGGTCTGCAGTGAGATGTCACTTACATGCCACACGGGCCTTGGCTGATGCCATCACCCATGGCTGCTCTGCTGCTCCTGTCACTGGTGGCCACATTATCCCTCCTGGCACCCTGTCTGCATGGTCCTTTGGCTGTGGCATGTCCCCAGCCTCCCCCTACCCCCATGTGTTGTCACACCCTAGATCACATTCCTATGTCCACTTGCTTGTGGGTCCACTGTAATCCAGCTCCAGCGGCAGGCCGTGGAGGTAGATAGGCCCCAGTCTGTCTGCCAGTTGCTGTTCCAGGGCTGACAGTGTGGCTCTGTGTGATTCACCCCCTCCTGTGGCACATGCATGGCGTCATTCAGCAATGGCGCGGGAACGGACAGAGCACTTAATATAGTGAAATCATTTCTGTATGCTTTCAGTGTCATGGGTGGGTCCCCCTGCTGTGGCAACTGTTGTGGTCACCTCCTCCTATGCATCATTCCTCTGGCCGATGGTTGTGGTGCTGCTGAGCCACCTGAAAAGCACCTCGTAGTGCTCCAGGACGGCTGCCAGGAGGAGGTCATTCTCCTCCTGTGTGTAGTGGGCTGCCCTCCTCATGGCATCGTCTGGCACAGGCCTGCCATGGCACCTGCCACCTACCACACCTCCGCATTGTTGCTGTAGCTCCTGGCCGTGGCTGGATGGGCCTGCCTCGGCACTGTCCAGCTCCCCCTCTGCTAGTGTCACTGCTGCTGCCATCTCCCATGCTCTGCTTTGTTCCATGGTGTGCTGCCATTGCCTATCTGCTGTACCCTTTTATGTACGAAGTGCAGTTCTACGCAACATGCGTTCCAATGGCAAGCATGTCGCTCCACGCATGTACTGCCACGTGTTACACCCAACACGTAGGTTACACATGTGCATAACATGGAACAATGTGCGTTGAGGTTGGAACATGGTATATGTATAGCGGTATATGTACTGTGGGGGCAATGCAGCATATCACATTTCTGTTGTTCTCTGTCCACTACACATATCTTGTGGTGCACCTGTTTGGCCTGTGCCTCCCTACCCCACATTTTCAGTTTGGCAACCATATGGCCATTAGTTCAGGTCAGGTTCTTGGTTTACACAACTGTATTTGTGGCACATGTGACGGGGTTGTGTGTGTCTGCAGGCACAGGGTGTGTTGGTGGCGGGTGGTATATACACCCCTTCCGTAGCATTGTGCCATTATACAACATCTGTGTCTCCTTGCATGGACTGTGATGCTTGCCTCCACTGGTTTCAGCTTGGGCTCACAGGGGCTGTATGCTACTGGCGGCATGCTCTCCCCGTCTCACTGTGTGTGTGTGTGTGTGTCTGTGTTTTTTGGGAGGTGTCTATTTGATGGCACACTCTCTGCTACTCTTGTGCATTGTCTGGTGATGGGATATGCCTGGACACCTGTGCGGTGGGGTTCACTGCTCTTTCTCTAACCCTGTGCTGGTGCCCTTGTGTGCAGTGTGTGCACATATTATCTATGTCTTCTATGATTTCTACTGACCTGTCTCGTGTTTGCTGCCAGTCCACTATACATCAACACTTCCATTTCACAGATATTGACACAGATCTTGAACATGTGGCATTGCTGGCTCCACATGTGGCCATGGTTATTGCAGGAATCCGAGCAACATACCCTACCTTTACTGTGACCTCTTGTGGCCTTTACCTGCGTTTGGACATTCCCTATTGGACACCTGCTGCACACAGACGGTACATTGCATGTGTGCTCTGTTCTGACCCACATCACACTTCACATGTTTGTTATGGGCTGTCTGTGTTGGCGGGGACCGCTGTGGGGTCTGTGTGCACCAATACTGCTGGACATGCTGTGGCCCATTGGGCAGCCTGTGTTACATGGCCATAGACATGGCCGGGTTGAGATGGCAACCTGGTCAGCCGTGCCATCTCCAGCTGTGTGCAACTCGCACTGTGCTCTGTGTTGTAATCATGTCCTGTGCAGATGTCTGAGATCTCATTATGTACATATGGAGGTTTTTCCATCTCCATTGTGACCTTATTTTGTGTGCAGCATACCATGACCTGTTTCTCCTCCCTCTATCACAGGGCGCAGCGGACACACATGGCATATCGTCTACATTGCGCCTGGCCTACCCATCACAGTATCATTGGTGGACAGAGCAGCTCCATGCAAAGATCCCTGGGGGATGGTGCCATTAGGTGATGGGCCTCAGCGAGTGGGATACACACCTATGATGTACATTATTGTTTGACTACTACTTTATGCTGAGCAGGGGACAATTGACACAACATTACTGCCATACTCTGGCCGTGTGTCGTGCTCATCATGATGGACACGCAGTACAGTCTGCATTACTGTGGCACACTGAGTTGTCACACATAACCTTGCATGCCATGGATCTGTGACAGCCGTACCAGCACATGTGTACTTTCGGAGGACATTTTCACTGGGGACAATGTGTACTCAACCGAACATATACAGCAGGATGTCACATACGCAATGTATGTTGTCCATCTATCTGACAATGTGTTAATGTGTGTGGGCCATGTGTGTGACCTGCAGTGCAGTATGTCTATATGTTTCTGTGGACAGTTGCATGCAGCCATGTGTGTGCCACGGGGGTAACATCCTGTAGGCCATGTTGCTATGTCTGCCTACCTTGTACTTGTACATGACAAACTTGTAGCCACCACACCACTGTGATGCGTGCCACCATCTGTGATTACGGTTTTGACACTCGCAGGGGGTGTTACAGTTCATCTGGGGCAGCACTCTGTCATTATTGTGCATACACGGTACATGTGCATCTGCTTGATTCCAGGTTAGCAATGGTGCATGTGCCTACATGGATTCTGTGTGGGTTCATGCACCATTTTAGTCCCTTCGTTCTACCTACGCATACATGTTATTGTATGTGGTTCCTCTACAGATGTCCCGCTGTACATTGATTTACCTCCCCATCAATGCATGTGTGCACAGACCTCCTTATGTCATAGCATGTGCCACAGACATTGCACCATTACCTTGGCTGTAGTGCGGGGGGTGTCTCATATTTCTGCCTTAGGTTGTGCATTCCCTGTTCATTGGCATATCTGTGGTGCTTCTGTATCCACAATGCCCATTGCAGCAAGCCTTCTGCATTGTGCTACCTCTATCTCTGTGAGGTTTGGCTATGTTTGTTTTTTGGCAACATGTACATCTCCTACCTGTTTCTGTGTCCTCATTTTGTCTTGTGTAACTGTTATTGCTCCCATTTGGTCATTAAAGGTGTTTCTGTACATGCGTAACTGATGTCTGCTGATTCTCACATACATCACGTACTTTTGACTGGGCATCTACACAGTTGTAGGATCCATTGATACCCACACATATGCTCTGCACAGTGGGGGGCTGCTGTTTGGGCATTGGACATGGCATTTTGTTACTGTTTCTGCATTTGCCTGTGCACTGCAGATCTACATTAATGTATGGCATTACATCTAGGTATCCTCCGTTCCAACCCTATCGCCTCCTGCTTATGTGGCCAGCTTGGTGCACCAGTCTGCACCATGCCCCCTGTTAGTTGTGTGTTCCTGTGCTATTCCCATGATGATGCAGACAGCGCACATCAGTGCCATCTGGTTCACTCACATCACTGTGTCGCCTGTCGACCTTTGAGGTCATTGCCAAATGTGTGTGTTCTATCATACACAGCGTGTGTGTAGTGTATTGGACGTTCTGCTGCAGCATTCCTATGCACAGATGGTTTCAGTGGTGGACACATACATATTCCATTCTAACACAGGTACATTCATCGCTCCCATGTGCCTGTAAAGTTGGATGGCATCTGTGTTTGGGCATTGTGGCTTCTTGTGGGTAGGCATCTCTACTATTTGGGCACATGCATGCCCAGGCTGCAGCCTCTACATCCACGCCTGGGATGTGTGTGTCGGACATAACTGACATTGGTGTTCATTGCCACTGGTGCTGGCAGTGGCTGAGGGACTGATTTGATATGCGCCAGCTCCTTGTCTACACAGTATCCACTGCAGAGATGTTGATGTGTTTGTGTGGCACTATGGTTCTCACACTGGTCTGCGAACCTGGGGACCTGGATTCACTTCCCTATGTAGCATTTGTCAGGCCACATACCCTGCATTGCTCTGATGGTGTCCAGTTAATCATTGTCACTGTTTAATGTACATTATGAGGGTTATGTTGCCATGGACACTGTTTTTGCTTGATATCATGGCCAGGCTCTGACACCCATCACATATATCTGTGTGTAGGCTAGCAGGCATCTAGCTGTATATGCTTTTCCTGGCTTGTGTGTCCTGTATTGCCAGGCACATATGCCTTCCTGGACATTTCATGACTCCTGGGTGTTTGGGCCTCCACATGCAGCACCCACTTTGTATATGTGCACACCTTGCATCTCCTGAACATTATCAGTTCTGCTTCTGATCTGTGGACGGACCAGTGGCTTTTGTGTGACATTATGTACAGACATTTGTCTGTGCTGCTGCATCACCATACTGACTGTCCTGGACCACTGGCAGTTGCCTGTGTGCCAGCAATCTGCAACCTCACATGGTGCTATGACTTTCCATACACACATGCCATTTAGTGGTACATATTAGCATTGCAGTTGCTGTGGTTGTTTGGCATAGTGGTTAGAGGCATGTATTGTGCCACCATAGGTTGTGGGTTTGATCCCAGCATGTTCTCTTTCTCTTCTTTTTTTTGTGTTTTGCTACCCTTACCATGCAATGGCTGCAACTTCGTCACCTCTTCGCACACCCTCTCTTCTCTTCGCTGTGCACCACGATGTGCACTCTATGCATCCTGTCTATCACATGTTGGATGTTACATATGGTTCTAATCACTATGCTATACAGGTGGGCAGTTGGCTTGGGGGGTTGGTACTGCTGTTGTTGGACACAATGTTGTGTGGGTTCAATTCTCATGTGCTCCTTTTGGGTTCTATTCCCCATTTTGCCCTGGTCCACTGACCATGCACACGGCTGTCCCCTCTGCAGGCCCCTGCCACCCTTTCTATTTTGGATCTTCGCTCCTTGGCATGCTATGTTCAGGGCATTCCATTTCATGGTGTGTGTGCATATGTTTATCCGTGTCTCTTATACCACTTACAGACTGCGATATCAGCTGTGGACATCTGCGCTGCATTTGTGTTGCATCATGGGTACTGGTGAAGTTGCCCTATCCCTGACACCCCCCAGGCGTTTGTTGTGGTGTCCTGCAGTGTTCTTGTATGCGGACATTGCTGTGTAACTCAACATGGTGGTGTAGCCTACTGGTTTGTTCGCCAATTTTCTGCCCACTGGTCATGGGTTCGATATCTGTTTGTCCCCATTTTTTTAGGCCTGTCCTTTGCAACTACTTGTCATTCCTTTGGACAGTCATATCTCTGTGGATCTGTGCTGCCGACCCATAGTACCCTCACCACAGTTGCCAACAATCCTTATAGGGCGTTATGGGGCTCCTAATTCGGCATGTTATAAGGCACATTACCAGGCACCTTATTAGGCACAGTACATGGCACGTTATTGGCACGTTACAAGGCACAATATAGGGCATGTTACAAGGCACCTTATTTGGCACAGTACAGGGCACGTTACACAGCAGGTTATTGGGCACAGTACAGGGCACGTAATGGGGCACGGTACAAGGCACCTTACTGGGCACAGTACAGGGCCACGTTGTAGCGCATTACAGGGCACCTTCTTAGGCACAGTACAAGGCACGTTATGCACATGCCTTGTATTGTGCCTAATAGGTGCCCTGTGACGTGCCTTATGACGTGCCTTATAACGTGCCTTGTGATGTGCCTTATAACGCACCTTATAATAACGTGCCTTATAACGCGTGTTACCTGACACGCTTGCCGTAATGCTGCCCCACCCACGCCTTTATATGGGCATCTGTACCTTTACCGCGGAAACTAACGCGGATGGAATTACCGTAGTTTAGTAAACATGCCCCTAAGAAGTATGGCAACATATTGAGAGATTTCAATTAACCCAATTTACCTAGGTAAATGTCACATCAAGATGTGCTATGGAGGTAAGGTTTTTAGATGAAATAAATGACTGCTTCATGGAGCAGCTGGTCTAGGAATCAATAAGATGGGAAGCTATTTTAGATAAAGTCCTTGTGGAATGCAGGATTTAGTATGGCAATAGTGATCATAACATAATCAAATTTGCCTTAATAACTGGAGGGAGGATACTAAGGAAAACTACTGCACTATATTTAGCTTTCTAAAGGAATGATAAAATGAGGAAAATAGAAAAGGCAGATGCAAAGTTTATATGAGGCATACCAATTGTTTACAAATATAATCTTGGAAGCCCAGATCAGATGTATTCCATGCATTAAGAAAAAGTGGAAAGAAACCAAAGATCGCTGGCATGGTGTGACTGTTGATTACCCTCATCTTACCAAGACTGTTGCATTACTTAGGGACAGCAGATACCAGTAGGTTTTTTTGGAAACTCTTCGTCATATAGACTTAGATCACCAACATCAGAAACCTTTCTTTTCCCTCCTTGACCACATCCTACTAGCAGATAAGAGGCTGGTTTCATCTGGGATCATACCTGGTTCTTCTAATTGGTTAAGGCTTTCTTGTATACGACCTTCAAGCAATTGTCATTCAAGCACCCATACCTGCAAGAACTTTGTCATATCCAAAGGGATACATACATCAGACCAAAGATGACACATTTCTTCCTAATGTTGCTATGTGAAAATAAAACACTCATAGACTAACTTGCTAAGGTCTACCTAACTGAGTGGGATATCTATATAAGAATTTTCATAAGTACTTCATTCATTTTTATGTGAATGGCTTTTGAATATAATTGGCTATACACTTTGGGGGTCATTCCATCCTGCGAATAGCGGGGATGATGTCCCTCTGGGACGTCCATCCCTGCTATTTGCCTCCCTGCTGGCCCCAGAAAAAGCCTCCCTGTATGAACAGTGGGTTTGTATGGGGAAGTCTAGATGGGGACGGGAGGGTGCATTCTGGAGGTGGAGCGAGGGCAGGGCATGGGCAGGCTGTGACCCCATATGTACAGGGCCAATTCAGAGGTCAGCCCTGTATGTCCAGGGCCTCAGAAATAGATGGGGATTTATTCCACCTCAGAGGTGGTATAGTCCCCCTGGACACAGCATTCCTTTGGCAGCCAGCAGGACAGGTGAGGCAGGGGTAGAGGAAGTTCCCTGCAGCTGTACCCTGGCCATGGGAGGCTGGATCAAGAGCCCGACTGTGGGGAAAGGAGGTAATCTGCAGAGCCCAGCATTTGTGACTCCTGAATGGAGTCACAATGCCATGGCGATGGGACACCATGGCTCTGTGACTCCATTCAGGAGCCTGACTGTGCTAGACAGGTAGTCGCCGGGACATGCAGCTAGGCAGATTCGGGTCCCGGCCTACACGTCCAGGCGCTAGACCCGATTCTGATCCTGCCGGGGCCATGGAATCTGAATCGGGTCTAGCTCTGCATGGCCCAATTCTGCCTGGATGTACAGGGGCTGGACAGATGGATTGGAAAAGGCCTCCACATATGTAAAACACTTCTGTAGCTGCATCCCCTTTAAGCCGATATTATTATTATTATTATTGTTATCATTTGTATAGCATTATAGATCTTCAATTTTTGTTTAAATAAATTTTAAGCACAAAAATGATCAGTTATTAAGTGGCCATTTCCTCATTAACATTCACTTATCTGTTCAAATTTAAAAGCAGAAGCATATCCGGGGCGGTCCAGGGAAGATTCATGTGTGCCCTGATTTCAGAATGAGGCAGCACGTTACAACCTGTGGCAGACATGTCCATGTCTGTACCTGTTCCTGGGCAGGAATAGACATTCCGAGTCCGAATGGGGGGGTGGAACGTAATTAAGATGGTGGCAGTTGGCAATTCCGAGTGAGCGCATTTTTCTTTCCTCTTCTATGGGGAGAAAGCGTAAAGGGAAAGGTGGGCTGGTGCCCTCCCAACCCCCCTGTACCTTGACGCCAGTTTCTGTTGGTCCTTTGGATGCTTTTATTAATGCGCGCTGCTTGGGACCCGGTGGATGAAGGGGGAACTCTCCGAGCAGCAGCCGTGCAGGAATCGGATGGTTCGGCGGCTGAGTCGGTTCCATCTTCTTCCCCTTTGAGCCCTGCACCGAAAATATATAGGGGCCAGCCCTTACCAGGAGGCTTCTTGGAGCATGTTCCTTCCTCATTGAAGGGAGAGGATCGAGGCTCATGGGGGCCAGGAGCAGTAGGGCTATCGAGCCCTGTGAGTGCAGCCGTTGAGTTGCAATGTTTAACATTGTTATCGGTGCCGATCGGGGAGTCGCACTCAGAGCAGGAACTCACTGAGGTGTGCCGAGGGAAAACGCCAGCAGAAATGGAACCTGATTTGCCATCTGTAGAGTCGGGTCTGGTTTTTTCGATGCAGCGACCTGCTAATTTTACATTGGAGTCAATCTGGCAAGCTATTATGTCGCTTGGAGAAGCCTTAGTTCCTAGGATTACATCTTTAACCCGGAAAGTGGATAATTCTGTGATTTTAGTGGGGAATTTGGAACAGAAGGTGAAAGGCTTGCAGTTGGAAAATGGAGAGAACCGGAGGAAGACGGAGGCCCTTGAAGAGCAGATGGAGGCATTGAAAAAGAACTTTTCTTCGGTCCAAGTTAAGTTAGAGCATTTGGACAATTTGTCCAGGGCTAATTTACGAGTGATTAATTTTCCGAGACTACTCTCTGTGTCCCCTCGAGATATGTTTAAGCAGTATTTGGTTGAGGTTTTGGGGGTTTCCTTGGAGTTAATTCCACCTTTAGTTAAGATTTACTATTTACCCAAGGCAAAACTATCACCTGGGCTGGTTAATATTGGTGGGGACCCGGAACAGGGGAATGTGCTGAACGTTACAGATATGTTAGAGCAATCGGTGGAGGAGTCTCCGGTTCCCTCTACTCTATTGATTACATTTGCTTTGCTCTCCGATAAAGAATGGTTATTGAAAACTTTTCTTTCGTAAGCGGAATTTGTCTTTTAAAGGTCTGGTAGTTCGTATGTATCCAGACCTGTCTAGAGAAACCCAGAGACGTCGTAGAGAATTTCTTCTATTGCATCCTGGTGTTCTCCAGTTGGGAGGTCTCTTTTTCTTGAAGCACCCGTGTAAGTGTTTGGTGAAATATCACTCTATTTCCTATGTTTTTTATGATCCCTCCCAACTCACAGCTTTCGTTTCTGCTCGGAGGTTGGAATCCTCTACAGGGGCCTCCCCTGAGCTCAATTAATTTTGTAACTCCGGGTTTGCCTTTGCCTGATTTCTTTTATGTTTAGTTTAATAGTGGTATTCTCCCCCCCCCCCTCTCTTTATTGTGGGCTAGGGTGATTAGATACATTGTTTCAATTATTTGAATTGCTTATTTGTATCATTTTGGACGTATTATTATCTAATTGTATCTACTCTTTTTTCTTTTCAAGAATGTTCAATGGAACTTTCTTGTTATAAGTTGTAAAACTTCTATAAATAATAATAAAAAAAAAGGAATAGACATTCCAACAGGGCTTGCTTCTGCCAGCTAACAACAGTACAAAGAAGAGAAGAATGCCCCCTCATGCCCACAATATTTTTGGCCAACTCCAAAAAACCTATATGTGCATAGTGAGGCCTTATTGTCTGGCGCTGTGTCACTGCACTTCTCCATGTCTAAAATGGTAGGCTGAGATGTATATATATGTGGTAACATATACACGTGTGCATCCCACAATACCGGCGCTGGCATGTTTATGTGGGCCGAGACTGCAAATATCTGTATCTCGCACATCCACATTTCTGAAATTGACAGGTTTCCTGCAGGTCTGACCCTTATTCTGCACATCGCCATTCCTCTCTCTATTGTGGCAGACACGTTTATCTTTTGGGGTGGAGACAGGATGATTTTAGGCAGCACTTACATGTGTCCATCTTCTCTGCTGCCTCTCCCACAGAATTTCAGATGTTTTGACATGGACGTCCCGGATTTCACCTAAACGGCCTTTCTAAAATCTGCCATGTGCACACCTATGTTTTTGAAAGACTGCAGCAGTTGGTATTTGGCTTTGGATGCTATGTACATTTGCCTCAAAGTCAAAATCCATATCACTGTTTTTAGTGCTGTCCTTCTTGGGCAGAGCTGTTCATCATCGTGCAACTAGATTGTGCAGAATACCGCATATACCAAAGATATGGCAGATCTTTTCTGTAATATATTTCCTATTTTAACAGTAACCACATTGAAGATGAACATGAGTAAAGCATAGTATATTCTAATTTTTATATATTCTTTCTACATCGTGAAAAAAATGCTTGAGAAAATTATAGCATGATAGACTTATTTTAGAAACGTATTAAAAATGCAAAGGCTATTTGTATGTGGTTATTAAGATGAAATTAAATGTGTGAGCTGGTATTTCACACAGTAATGACTAAGTAGAAGAATATACAGAAGATGCAGTTTTAATTGGAATGAAAAATGAAAACATTTCTGCATCTTTTTTCTATTTTGGATAAATACTCATTTTAGAAAAGCCATGAATATTCTAAATTGCTTCACTTGAGAGATTTGGCTTTGAAATTTCTTCTTTAGTGAAGTGACAGATGTGGAGAGTAGAAAGCTACAGTAGTAACTGTTATCCCTAATAGCTTTCCAGCTCTCAGTCCTGATCAAACAAGAAAGCAAAAAATAATTATTAGCAAATTCTTAGAGATTTGTTTATAGAAGTTCAACCTGCAGTCAAGATAACGTGACATCAGTTAAGTATCAAGACCATTATAAAAATATTTTCCACAAGACAAAAGAAAAAGATTGAAGGACTAGAAAGGGGGACTGTTACGTCTGGAGAGAAATCTGCAACTGGGGCAAGAGACCTGTGAAACCTTTTCAATAGGTGTTAACACCAGGTGGCAAATCAAAAGGCCATTTTGAAAGACTCCTCCTATCCAAGCAAGGACTGTTAATTACCCAGGAAGTTGGTCACAGCATTACCTCAGCAGCAGAGGCATAAATAGCTCAACCAGAGCTCTGTGATCCTCTGTCTTGAAGGACTAGAAAGGGGGACTGTTACTTCTGGAGAGAAATCTGCAACTGTGAGTATATACTTCTGGTAATTTTCTAAAAAAGAATTCTTTGTATTAAAGCTACTTAATCTGTGAACCCACTATTTTTTGTTGGATCAGTTAGGGCCTAGTAGCAGCAATTAAAGTTTGAATTTAAAACACAGAGGAGAACTTTCTGGTTACATTTCATACCCAGCAGAGAGCTTGTAGTTTAAATTTAATAGTCACTCAGGGCCAAGTAACAGCAAAGTACTTTTAGTTTAAATGTAACACACAGAAGAGAGCTTTCTGGTTACATTTGGAACCCAGCAGAGAGCTTGTAGTGTACATTTAATAGTCACTCAGGGCCTAGCATCAGAAAAGTACTTTTAGTTTTAAAACACAGAAGAGAACTTTCTGGTTAAATTTAGAATCCAGCAGAGAGCTTATAGTTTAAATTTCATAAGACGTTAGAGCCAGCAGCAGCTAAGAGCTGTAATTTAAATCAAATCAGAATTTAGCTTACCTCAGCAGCACAAGACAGGGTACTGTGTAGCAGCCCTCTTTTAATAAGTGTTATTTCCCTCCCTCCCTCCCCACACACACCCACCCCTGGGATAATCATAGCTTTATAGGTACTTACACATCTTAAAAGACAGGAGGTGCTTTCAGGTGAAGCTCATTACCCAAATCAGTCATACACTAAGGACCTGAGATTAATTAAGCTTCAGGTGAACAAGGTATATTAAACATATTAGGTACAGTTTTTATTGGTATAAATACCCATAGCAAGCCCTAGTAAGTAAGAACTTAAAGATCTAGACACAAACTTAAAACTAAGATGCAGACAGCAGTCCAGCAGCGGGATGGGGGCTTTCCAGTCTTTTGCATTGAGTGTCACATGTATGATTTTCTCCCAGTTGGTGAGAGGTCTTACGTGTGCACTAGGTGCAAGGAGCTCTTTGCTCTCAGGGAACAAGTCCGTTCTCTAGAGGCTAAAGTAGCAGACTTGGAAAACATAAGACAGACAGAGAGGTACATAGACGAGACCTACAGGGATATAGTCCTGAAGTCCCACCTCCAGTATGGCAGCACCCCTGTTGCCATGGAGGAGAGAGGTCACGTGACAGGAGAGCATCACCCTGGTGTGGCAGGAAGTGATCCTGTAACTAGGACCTGTCCTCCAGGTGATGTAAAACCCTCTCGCACCGAGGAAGTTTCTCCAGGGCCATGTGCCCATGAGGGAAGGGTTAGGACAGCCGTTATAGTTGGTGATTCGATCATTAGGCATGTAGATAGCTGGGTGGCTGGTGGACGTGAGGATCGCCTGGTAACATGCCTGCCTGGTGCGAAGGTAGCGGACCTCACGCGCCATCTAGATAAGGTCTTAGATAGTGCTGGGGAGGAGTCTGCTGTCTTGGTACATGTCGGTACCAATGACATAGGAAAATGTGGTAGGGAGGTTCTGGAAGCTAAATTTAGGCTTTTAGGTAGGAAGTTGAAATCCAGAACTTCCATGGTAGCATTCTCCAAAATGCTTCCTGTTCCACGCGCAGGACCCAAAAGGCAGGCAGAGCTCCGGAGTCTCAATGGGTGGATGAGACAATGGTGCAGAGATGAGGGTTTTGGATTTGTTAGGAACTGGGGAACATTCTGGGGAAAGGAGGGGCTCTTCCGAAGGGATGGGCTTCACCTTAACCAGGATGGAACCAGGCTGCTGGCATTAACCTTTAAAAAGGAGATAGAGCAGCTTTTAAACTAGATATTAGGGGAAAGCCGACAGTCGCCCAAGAGCGGATGGTTCGGAAGAATGTATCCTTGAAGGATACTACCAAAAGCATAGAGGTTCCACAAAAGAGTAAAGTAGCCCAAATAACCTCAAGTATGGAGCAGACAGAGCTTAAAGATCCCAAATTACCCATGTCTAACAGTAGCCAAATTAACATGAATAAAATACATTCTCTAAAATGCTTGTATGCAAATGCTAGAAGTCTAAAGAATAAGATGGGAGAGTTAGAATATATAGCACTAAATGAAAGGTTAGATATGATTGGAATATGAGAGACATGGTGGAAGGAGGACAACCAGTGGGACACTGTGATACCTGGGTACAAACTATATCGTAATGATAGAGCTGATCAAATTGGTGGAGGGGTTGGCTCTATGTTAGAGAGGGCATTGACTCAGAAAGGATTAAAGTTTTGCAGGAAACAAAATCTGCTGTAGAATCTATATGGATTGAAATTCCATATAAAAGGGGGAAGGCACTGGCAGTGGGGGTGGGGTTGTACTATCGAGCACCTGGCCAGAATGACCAAATGGATGATGAAATGCTCAAAGAAATCAAGGAAGCTAACAAAAGTTACAGCGCAGTAATAATAATGGGTGATTTCAATTACCCCGGTATCGACTGGCTCAGTGTCACGTCAGGACATGCTAGGGAGATAAAGTTCCTAGATGAAATAAATGACTGCTTCTTGGAGCAGCTGGTTCATGAACCGACCAGAGGGGAAGCCATATTAGACCTAGTCCTTAGTGGAACACCAGATCTGGTGCAAGAGATAAGGGTGTTGGGGCCACATGGCAATAGTGATCATAGCATGATCGCCTTTGATTTAATTAGTGGAGGAGGGATAGTAAGGAAATCCACAGTACTACCTTTTAACTTTCGAAAGGGAGACTATGATAAAATGAGGAAAAACAGTTAAGAAAAAACTAAAAGGAGCAGTTGCAAAGGTTAAAGACGTACATCAAGCTTGGGTGTTGTTGAAAAATACTATCTTGGAAGCCCAGACCAGCTGTATTCCACGCTTTAGGAAAAGTGGAAGGAAGTCCAAAAAACTGCCAGCATGGTTTAAAGGTGAGGTCAGAGAGGCTGTTGTTGCCAAAAAAGCATCTTTCATGAAATGGAAAAAAGAGCCAAACGATGAAACCTGGAAAGAGCACAAGCACTGGCAAGTCAAATGCAAGGCATTGATAAGGCAGGCAAAGAGAGAATTTGAGAAGAAGCTTGCTGTGGAAGCAAAAACGCGAAATAAAGACCTTTTCAAGTACATTCGTAGCAAAAAACCTGTGAGAGAGTCAGTTGGTCCATTAGATGATAAAGGGGTTAAAGGAGCACTAAGAGGCGACAGGGCGATAGCGGAGAGACTGAATGAATTCTTTGCTTCGGTCTTACTGAGGAAGATGTAGGGAGTTACCCATGACTGAAGTGGTATTTAAAGGTGCGGAAGAATTGAAGGAAATATCGATACATCGGGAAGATATCTTACAACTATTAGATGAACTGAAGAGTAGGTAAATCACCTGGGCCGGATGGTATATATCCAAGGGTGTTGAAAGAACTGAAATATGAAGATTGCAGACCTGCTATCAGTAATCTGTGAACTATCATTAAAATCATCTCTAATACCTGAAGATTGGAGGATCGCCAATGTAACACCAATTTTTAAAAAGGGTTCCAGGGGTGATTCGGGAAACTACAGACTGTGAGCCTGACGGTCAGTACCGGGAAAAATGGTAGAAACCATCATAAAGAATAAAAATTACTCAGCATGTAGATATTCACGAACTAATGCGATACAGACAACATGGCTTTAGACAAGGAAGATCTTGTCTAACAAATCTAATATGTTTTTTTGAAGGAGTGAATAATCAGTTTGACAAAGGTGAGTCGGTTGATATTGGTATCTGGACTTTCAGAAAGCCTTTGAACAAGGTCCCTCATCGGAGATTTTGGCAAAACTAAAGAGTCATGGGATAGGAGGCAGTGTACTATTGTGGATCAGGAACTGGTTTACAAAGATAGAAACGCATAGGGTATGGCTAAATGGCCAGTTTTCCCAATGGAGAAAGGTGAATAGTGGTGTACCCCCAGGGATCTGTGCTGGGTCCGCTGCTTTTTGACATATTCATAAATGACCTGGAAAGTGGAATAACGAGTGAGGTTATCAAATTTGCAGATGACACAAAACTATTTAAAGTTGTTAAAACCCAAGAGGATAGTGAAAAAATGCAAGAGGATCTTGATAAATTGGAAGACTGGGCATCAAAATGGCAGATGAAATTTAATGTGGACAAGTGCAAGGTTATGCACCTAGGGAATAAAAACCCAAAATATGCTAACACGATGCAAGGTACCACATTAGTAAACACCAACCAGGAAAACGATTTAGGCGTCATTGTGGATACCATGTTAAAACCCTCGGCCCAGTGAGCAGCGTCAGCCAAGAGAGCAAATAGAATGCTATGAATCATAAGGAAAGGAATGGAAAATAAAACAAAAGATATGATAATGCCTCTATATCCTTCCATGGTGAGACCGCACCTTGAATATAGTGTGCAATTCTGGTCACCGTATCTTAACAAGGATTATTGATTTTAGAAAAGGTTCAGAGAAGAGCCACCAAAATGGTAAAGGGGATGGAAGGATACTCCTATGAAGAAAGGCTAAAAAGGTTAGGGCTCTTTAACCTGGAAAAGAGATGGCTGAGGGGAGATATGATAGAAGTCTATAAATTATAGAACGGAGTGGGAAACTGGTAAATGTAGATCGATTGTTTACGTTATCAGAATATAGAAAGACTAGGGGACATGCAATGAAGCTACAGGGTAACTATTTAAGACTAAGAAAAGAAAATATTTTTTCACTCAACGTGTTAATCAAACTCTGGAATTAGTTACAGTTGGATGTAGTAAAGGCTGTAGGTGTAGCTGTGTTTAAAAAAGGTTGTGGACAAGTTCCTGGAGGAAAGGTCCATAAACCATTATTAAGAAGTGACCGAAGATATCAATGCTGACCCAGTACAAGCATTGTGGAACTTGTTGTCTCTTGGGGAAACCTGCTAGGTACATATGACCTAGATTGGCCACTGTTGAAACAGAATACGGGCTTGATGGACCTAGGTCTGACCCAGTATGGCATATCTTATGTTCTTTTGTAATGGGGGTCATGCAGTACAGCGAATAGTGGGGTTGGACGTCCTGATTTGGAGTCCATCCCTCTATTCACTACCATGCCGGCCTCTGCTAATGGCTCCCATACGAACAGCGCAGTTGTCCGGGGAGGCCTGGGGGGGGGGGGCATTTTCGAGGCAGGAGCGAAGGTGGGCATGGGTGGGCCTTGACTCCAGATATACAGGGACAGCTAATTCTGAGGTCGGCCCTGTATGTCCGGGCTCGTGAACATAGACAGGGGACTTATTCCACCACAGAGGTTGGCGGAGTAAGTCCCCTTGGGATGTGGAGAATGTCCTGCTGGCCAGGACGAGAAAAATAAAGGTCAAGTACGGTAAGTTTCCCCACAGCGAACCCTGGCTATGGGAGAAAGAATGAAATTGTCAGCAGACGGCATGTCACAGCTCTTGAATGAAGCTACAGTGCCAGTGGCGATGGGACACCCCCATGGCACTGCAGCTCCATTTAGGAGCCTGACTGAGGTAGCCAGGAAGGTGACTGGGCATGCAGGCTGATCAGGGAATTGGGGCCTGCGCCTGCACATCAGGCCGTAGAACCCAAGTCTGATCCCCCACGCGGGCCATGTCTAGCTCCCAAGGGATCAGAACGAGTCTACCTACTGGGCATTCCCGCTTTCTGGTCGGCACACCCCAAGGGGCTGGACAGCCAGGTTGAAATGTGCCCCTCCACATGAATAGTCTTCATACGATTAGAGCGTATAGGCAGGAGCAAGCAAAAGAAATCAGAGGAAGAAGAAGACACCAAGAAAGTAGAAAAAAAGAGAGACATTTAGAAATTAGAGACCAAAAGTGGGGTACATCATAATCAACAACTCTAGCAAGATTCATTCCACACAACCCTCCATTCTGCACCAAACCTCTAGAAAACCTTTTTTATCCAAAGAAGCGAACACCTGTACTAGTTTAGAGTCAAAGAGACACATACTTTCAGGGACGCTGAAAACTTAATTACACAGTTACAAGGATAGCAAAGTCTATGAGGTCTATTTACTAAAGTATGGCAAGGTTGTGTAGTTAGCACTCCTCAACTGAAAAAGGGTTAAAGGTGAAAGTTCAGTTTCAAAACCCTGTGCAGTAAAGGCACGGGGGTGTGACCCAGCATCATCTCCTGCCATTTACTATGCAAGGCATGACACTTTCTACATGACCATAGGGTCCGCATACCATGGCCAAGATAGTGCAGATGCACTCGTAGCTACCTGAGGAGCATGAACCACAGGGCCCCAGTAGAATAGTAAATGGGGGGAAAAATAAACTGTTCGGGGCAGTAGTAGTTGCAACCTGCTCTCCTCACCACTCCAGCATGGGCCTCCTGCTGGACACGGCCTCCCTCGAACTAGTAACCCCACCTCTCCTCCCCACCCAATTCGCATAGACCCCCCCCCCCATGACAGCATCTCCCTCACTCCCATCACCTTGGACAGCAACTCCCCAGAACATACCACGAGGAACCCCCCCCCCCAAGCAACAAAGACACAAACTCCATACCAGAGGACCCCACCAAGCAAAAGACAACCACTTGCACCAGAGGAGGCCCCCAGCAAAAGGCAAAACTGTACCAGAGAACAACCCAACCAAAACATAACATCTGAAGCAGATCCCCCAACTCCACCCAACCACGCCCCCCTGGTTCACAGTGGATTGGCTAGGGAACAGGAACAGTCTCCTCTGCTCATGCACAGAGCCATCAGATCCCAAAATGGCTAACATAGGCTCTCAGTAGGAAGTACAAGTAGGTACCTATGGTGAGGCTGGTTGTACAAAGATGCATAGAAGCATTTATTTATGTATGCTTCATGAACTAAGAGAACTTTACAAAGCCTGCACAATCATGGCTGAAATGCACCTCTCGACAAAACAGATATAGCAGTGGATGGTTGCCAATCGGGATTCTGATGAATTCCAACAGAAAAAACAACCCGGTACTGCACTCACACCCAATATGGTTTTATGTGTTTCAGCAAAATGATGGCCTTCACTGGTGGGGGGGTGGGCGGGAAGGGGTTATATCCACCCCAAACTACCCTCGCAAAACATGTTCTAAATCGCAGGTTGCATAAAAATACACACCCTTTTCATTTACATTTTATGAGGCATTTTATTGCTCATAAATATAATAGTTTACATGTGAAAATACATTTATAAAATTCACCCCAGAGTGTAATTTATTTTGGAAATTCAGCATTTAAAGTACACAATGTCTATTTGAAAACAGCCTCTTCTGCGGTTGCCAACAGATGATTTTTTTTGTTCTATTTGATAATTAAATTTTATATGTTTTACTTGCTGCCCCGATCTTGTTCGTGATTTTGATTGTTTTGTGCATAATTACATAACATGCTGCATTTTTGGAATATGCTGTTTACTTAATACGAGGTGGAGGGGCTGACAAGTCTCTGGCCTTGTAACGAAACAGAAAGCTATGGGCACACTTCAGTTTGGTGGTCCAAATGATCTCTCTCAGTTTTGTTTTATTCATTTAGAGGTTATGGTGTATTTCACCGGTTAAGGCTTGTTCGACTTGGAAAAAGAAACGACTGAGGGCTCCCGAGATATGATAGAGGTTTAATAAAATAATGACATCCACGCGTGGAACGGGTTAAATGTAGATCGGTGGTTTCTCGATTCAAAAAGTCAGAAAGACTAGGGGACATGCAATGTAAGCTACAATGTAGCACATTTAACTGACTTAATCAGGAGAAAAAAATATTTTTTCATTGAAACATGTAACCGCACTCTGGAATTCGGCTCCAACCCCCAGCCTAATAGGATGTAAAGTAAAAACTGTTAGTTAGCTGGTTTTTTAAAAGAGGTTTGGATGAGTTTCTGGAGGAAATGTCCACAAACCCTTAATAAAGAGGACCCGGCAAATCTATTTCTTACGCATGGAACCTGCATCATGGAATCTCATATTACCCTTTTGAGAAATTGATAAGCGTACTTGTGATTGGATTGGCCATTGTTGGAAACCAGGGATACTGGGACGTGTTGGATCCTTAGTCTGACTCAGACATGGCATATTTTATGTTCTTAAGTCTAATGTTGTAACAGGCCTGGGCCAGCATGGCAATGAGCACTGGCATGCACTGCCACTGGTTGGGTTCACAACACACAGCAGAAGCATCATCACTTCCCTCTAATGAGTAAGTATAACAACCTTTCAGCCAACTGTGCAATGCCGGGCTTACCCAAGTCACTCAGTCTCTGCAGTCAGATCAATTCAGCGTCTATTTAAAGAAACATAACAGGTCATCTCAATTTATCATGAGCTTGTTGTGCTCATAAACTTGGCAATTTTTTAAAACACTTTAAGTAATATAGCACCTGAAATGCGCTCATTAAAACATTGTGTTTTGCTTCTGTTTGGACTGTGTGTGGTACATGCTGTGTTCTTTTTTGCTACTCTCCTCAGTAAACTGCAGGTTAAAAAATTGCCCGGTTCTGTAACCAGAGCACAATGATCGTGGCGCAACCTTTTCTCACTAATCCAGTAAACACATGACCCATGGTAAATCAATGAGGAAGAAGCCTAAGGGGATGGAAGAAAAGAACAAACTTTGTGGACTTTGTCCCTTACTGTACTGGGCTCAGTGCAGCTACTTCTGGATGTAATTGGAGGACTGATATGGAACATTACTGTAGTTGTTCTGTAATTGGCAAATGATGGTATGAAGGTTGAGGAATGCGGTGGGCATGTAAAGCTATTTTAGTTACATGCTTTGGGATCAGCCAGATTCCTAACTACTTAAGTCACACTCCATTTGAAAATGGATGTTTAATGCGAGTGGGCTAGTAAGGAGGAAACAGAGGGGGGGGGTGGGTGTTTTTTGGGGGGGGGGGGGGGGGGGGGTGGGGTTTTTTTTTTCTTTTTTTTTGGGGGGGGGGGGGAAGTTAGCTGGTGGCAGACCGAAGCCAGCAGCCCAGATTAGAGGAAGGAGCAGCTCCAGTAAAAGAAGGCGAGAAGGTGGGAGAGGAAGGAAAGGAGAGCACAGGACTTTGGGGCTTGTAGAGAAGAAGTGGAGACTTGCGGGACTGGTTTGGGGGAGAGCAAGAGGAGAATAGGACACAAGTATTGAACGATTGGAATGGGGGGCAGCAGGAGACAATGGAGACAGAGAACGCAAGAGTTGTTACTGTATGTGTAACCATTCAGATATGTAATGGGTGTTGCTTTAAAATAAATTCTCTAATAATGCCTCCATCCTCCTGGAAGGGTTATAATGTGGGAAAAATAAAAGGGACGTCCAGGCTCAAAAGCCTTTTGCCCAGGGCCCTATTAGTGAGATGACCCTGATTCTCCATAATCTTTTCCTCCTCATTCCAACAACTTCAAACCTCAAATCCTTACGTTCTCCACCTGCCTGCCAATTTGTCTTCTATCCTATCATCTGCTCTTGAGCTTTCCAACCTTTTCTTGCTCTCATTCAGCTATTTATACTATCTGAGTGCACCTCACCCTTCATCACCATTCTGCCTACTTCTCTCTTTGACTTTGCGGATCCTGCTCCTTCTCTCATCATGGGATATCAGTCCTAATCCGGGCTCTGCAGTAGACATGGCTCACAATCCCTATTGCAGACTCAACCATAGATCCTCTATTCTTCAAAATCTTATCCCTCCTCAACTATTCTTTCACTTTCTCAGGCACCATGTGGAATGACCAATCTTACCTACAGAAAAATTACTTTCATTCATGGGACCTCTTTATCTATAATGTTCATAATAATTGCTTACTCTAACTGAGACGGTGGCTTTCTCCTGGAAGGACTCTGCTTCAGTTGCTGCTCTCTGTAATGGGGGCTACCTTGCCCAATTGACTGCAGTAGTGGTGAGGGTTACAACTTTCTCCTTCATGCTGATTTCATCCCTTTTTTCACCCTCAGTCTCACTCCTTTTTCTTCTTTTGAAGTCCACTCCATCCACCTATTTATCTCATGGCCTTCTCTGGGTCGCTGTTTTTGATTGAAACCTCTGGACACGGTCCACTTATTACTGTCTCACGCTGACTTTGACCCCTGACTTTCCTTCTTTCTGGAACCTATCAACCCCTTCCCTCATTCTTGAGGGATTTAACATTTCTGTTGATGACCTCTCCAACTCTTATGCCTCAAGAGAGCCTTGCCTTAACCTCATCATTCAACATCCAGCTGTGTTCTACTGTCCCTACTCACCAACTTGGCCACTGCCTGTTTCCTTGCCTGTTTCTCCAGATGCTCAATCTTGAAGCTTCTCCACTTCAGTTCTTCCCCTATCTACTATTTTCTGCTAAATTTCAGTCTTAACCCCCCACTGCTCCAGTCTTCTCCAATAGACAACAACACATTTAGGAAATTCATCAGGCTATTGACCCTTCAGCTCACTCTACTACTGCCTCATATCCTCTCTCTACTATGTCATCTGAGTGTTGATGATGCAGTATCTGCCTATAACATTATACTCACGACTTTTGATGCTATCCTCTTCCCATTTCCATGTGATTTAATGTTAAAAAGGTCATGCATTTGGACTGCAGCAATCCAAGAGAGCAATATAGTTATAGGGGG
>CM066035.1:973346195-973376892 GCA_033557465.1 Ichthyophis bannanicus | reverse complement strand
TGTTATCCTTTTCTGTCATCATATGTATATTTGTATGAGCTTGAATAGTTGGGCTATTTTATATTTCTGTAAGAATGTGTTGTGCATTTGTTTATGATGTGTAAACAACTGTCAATTGTGTTGAACATGAACTCCTGCATTCACATGCAAACATTTCTTTCTGCAGGTGATGCAGGATATGGGTGTCGCCCCTGGCTGCTGCCCCTGTGCGTCAGCCACGGACACGTGCAGAAGGAGAGGTACAATGAGGCCCATGCCTCCAGCTTCTCAGTCATAGAGTGCACACTTTGGCGTGTTGAAGAGTCGCTTCAGGTGTCTGGATAGGACAGGCGGGGCCTTACAATATAAGCCAATGACTGTTGCTGAGATAATCATAGCCTGTTGCATCCTGCACAACATTTGCTCTCAGGCACAATATCCCTGCAGAGATTAATGAGTATCTGGAAGAAGATCCACTGTGCCCCCCTGTACGTGCCAGTGGTGACACACGGGAGGGCACAGCGGTCAGGCGGAGGTTGATTGCAGACATCTTCTCATGTACGTATTACCTATCTTGCCACACTCATGTTTTTTTCCTATGTATGTAATGCTTATAGAGGTTGATGCAATGCAAACGTCACCATATAGACATGAGTGTGTCACAAACAATTGTCGGCACTGCACAACAGCAGTTGGTGGCAGATGATGTGGGTGGTTGTTCAAACACCTGTGGGAGGTTTTGAGGGTCACATTCGCAGTTACTGGCTGCTTGTGATAGCAGCTGCTGTTGTGCAAACACAATATTTTTTACAAATTATATGGGTGGAGCACAGTGTCAGCCATATGGTGAGATGTTCACAGTGGCGAGAGCAGTCCATGTTTGGGGACAGTTGCCCAGTGGATTGTGCTCATATTATACAGGTTTGTGCTGCTTTTGGGGTTGTTAAGCTCCTGTCAGGTGTTTGTGTGTATGTTTGTTTGTTATGTGTGTCGCAACATGTCATACATAGCACAATACACATGCTCAGTACTAGTATGTCAGGATGAAATTAAGTATATGTGCGGGATGTTAATGTCACCCTACAGTGTGGCTGACTGTATAGGTCAACAAGTAGCCAGGACATGGATATGTTGAAGGATGGGGACCTGTTCAGTATCCAGCCAGGGGGGTAGCATTGCTATATTTTGTTTTTGGAAAGTAGACCTTCACTGCAGTGTTGCATATTGTGATAAGAAAGCTTATCATAGTTCAGGAAGGAGCTATAATAGAGGTGAATTGGCTCTGAGCAAGCAACCTGTCTTTGCTGGTTGAAATAATAAAACAGAATGTTTTTTCATAAAAGACTACCAGTCCCAGAATACACCAGGTTTTCAAACACCCTATAGAAGAGCTGAAGTGGGGAAACGTGTGTTCAATCAGGAGAACTATGAGGTAATCCCCAATCACTCATCTCCAAGGGCAGGGCTTGATTCAGCACAGCTGAGCTGTGCTAGGGTGGAGTATCCCACTAACCAAGTTAAAAGTAAAACCTATTCTACACAGAATCAGCAGAGGAACCCAGAGCTCAAGGACCGAGAGAGCAAGAAGCAGCGTGGAAGAAAGAAGAGAAAAGTATCTTGGAGGTCTAAAGGAGTCCATAGCAGTACGTGTGCTGGGAGTCATTCCAGAGGCAAGCATACTCCATTGGACTGGAGGAAACCAGAGGAGTGGGGTTTACAGAGCCAGGAATCCCCGGACGGCACCTGTGAGAGAGACGGCTGCATTTGAAAGGGGCCCTAAGACCAGTGGCAAGAAGGTATGTGAAGAGAGACCCAGTGTCCAGGGATCTTGATTGGAAGGCTGGACATAAAAACTGGACTACATATTGGCCAGGATATCTGGAGAGGGACTCTAACAGCAATGGAAGCTCAGGTATGAACACTGATCTATGCCCTAGCTCTTCACTTGGAAGACAGCAGGGAAACAAGTATTGTCCTGAGAATGCTCCATTAAGGAATTCCCCTGAACCAGTCCATGATATTGATTCTATGATAGTTGAAGAAGAAGGAGATATTTTAAATGATCAGAGTGAATACATGGATTGCTCTCTACCTAGGCTGCTGTGGTAATATACTTTCACAAATACAACAACCATCAAAAAGAAATATAACTTGTTCTTTTATCTACCCAGAAAAGTTTACAAGAAAGCTTTTGGGTAGGATTTGAGCCACGTATAGAAAGTAAACCAGCCAAGAGGTTTGCAGCTGGTTAATTGTTAGCAATTAAGCCTTGCATAATTGCACATGGGCTCTAAAAGGACACTTCTGGGTGTGTGTGAAAATACAAGAAGTTATCCTTGAAAAAGAACGTTTTTTGATTACTTTTTGGGTTTTGTTTTGTTTTTGGAGCACTTCTAAAAGGTATTAGCAGGAGCCCACAGAAAGACCTTTCTGTTCCCATCAAGGTCTTTATTGTTTGATTTGATTGCTTAAGAAGTTCAGTTGCTGATCATGATTTGTTTTTCCTAAGTATAATACTGAAAGCAAGTATCCTTTTGTGCTACCAAGTAAATCTGTGTGGGAGCAATAACCCCATAAATAAAATATATTTTCTTTGCTTAACACTCGAGCAAGCACAACTCATTTATTTGTGAACGGCCTGATTCTGGTATGAATGGACTACATTTCCCACAAATCCTTTGCAAGTCATACTAATATTTGCCTTTGCCAAGACTGTAGACATTCTCCACCCAGCGCCCCCGTTTACAATATCTGCACACATACAGAGGTGATCCGGGCAAGATCAGGAAGGGGTGGGTTACAGTAGGCAAGTGGAGCACTGAATGTGTGGGTGGCTTGTGGTTGACCAGGTTTTTGAGGGGGTACATGGCATATCTTGCTGATGCTATCTCAACATATGCCATCATGCGTCAGGTACAGGCTGTGTATGTGTGTAGGGCAGGAGAGTACAGTCCATATCACAAATACATAGCTGACCCGAGCAAGGGAGGGTTATGTCGGCATAACATACACAGACTTAGATGACAGCTGTTTTAACTGAGATGCACATATAGGCTATCCATGCTTTGACATTCTCACTGATACACAGTGGGATCGCATGCAGCCCTCATGGTTTGGTCACAAGCAGACATGGGGGGTGTTTTTATTTTTGACATGACACAGACATTGCCAGCTATTTGTGCACATCATCAGCACATAGCTATGGATATTAATCTAGGTATGAGATGTGCACACCAGGATATGTATTTGGTCAGTGGATACAGGATGCGTGCCTGCATATTTCCAATGTGTTTCAGCAATTGTCAGTGTGTTAACATACAACATTGGAACAACACTAACAGGGAGAGGGGGCATTGTTGGCAATATGGGGAATCAGGGCTAATATTGTGCCCTTGGGATGAGGTGCAAACATGGTGGGAGAAGACACCTCTATTGATCTGTGTGTACAGCAACAGAGAGGTAAGGGAGGGGGACAGAGAGATTACGGACACCTGTAGATAGCCTCCAACACCTCCGTGCTGCCTCTCACATGTGAGAGATCTCTGCATTGTGGATAGAGAGCAGTCAGTCATTATGTTATGTTGTGGTGTGTGACAGCTGGGGACATGAAAGTGTAGTGTGTGATGCACAGCTAGAACATGACATATGTTTGGCTTCTCTTGTGTGTCCCACTGCACAGGACATAGTTTTGCGGTTGCTGTAGGTGTGGTGCATTGGCATGTGACTGTACATCACTCAAAATGCAGTGATTTGGGGTAGGTTGGATCTACAGCGAGATTGTGTGTGCCTGCAGTCAGGGGTAAAACATGTCTTCATTGCTCTATCATATTGGGCATATGTTGTGATTTTCTCTTTTTCACTTCAGCCTCCATAACCCATCTCTTTGTGTTGTCACACATATCCCCATGTGTTTGTGTTCAGCATGTCCTCTGCCACACTCTATATGCGACATGTACAACAGACCTGCATGTGTGTGTAGTTTCATGTTTTCTGGTGTTTGCCTACACTTGCTCCCTACCCCAACATTGTACCATCAGCCAACAACAGCGTATCATTGCAGGTTGTCAGACGGCTGCCTGGGTGAGAATCTTCACAGTCTTGGCAAGTGCATATATCTATATGATTTGCAAGGTATTGTGGGCAATATAGTTCATTCACAACCAGACACAGCTGCTGACAATAATTTAGTTGTGCTCTTGGGTAAAGCCAATAAGATATTTATTTATGGGGTTATTTCTCCCAACACAGATATGCTTGGTAGCACATAAATCAGGTTACTTGCTTTCAGTGGTTAACTTGGAAAAACAAAGTCAAAATCAGGAAAACAACAAATGAAAAAGCCACAAAGCAAGAAAAAAACTGTTCTTTTCAGGTTAACTTCTGATTACTTCCCACATAGATTCAGAAGTGATTCTCTCCTAGCTCACAAGCAATTAGGTAAGGCTTAATTGCTAGCAGTTATCCAGCTGAAACCCCTTAGCTGGCTTGCTTTCTACTGTGTGGGTCAAATCCTGCTTCAGGAGCTTTTCTGAGTAGATTAAAGAACAAGTTTATATTTCTTTGTGATGGTTGCTGTACTTTGTAACAGAAAGTTACCAACGGAGTTTGGACAGAGAACAGTCCATATAAACTCATTCTTCATCTGCAATCATTCCCCCATCTTCAACAAGCATAGGTTCAATATCATGGATTGGCACACGATGAATCTCTCAATGGAGCACTCTCAGGAGAAAACTTGGTTCCCTGCTGTCTTTCAAGGTTATCGCTAGGGCATAGATCAGTGTTCATACCTGAGCTTCCATTGCTGCTAGAGTTCCTCTCTATATAGCCTGGCCAGTATGTAGTCCAGTTCTTATGTCCAGCCTTCCAATCCAGATCCCTGGACACTGGATCTCTCTTCACATACCTTCTGGCACGGGTCTTAGGGTCCCTTCCACGTGCAGCCGTCTCCCTCACAGGTAGCGTCTGGAGATTCCTAGCTCTGCAGCACCATTCCTCTGGCTTTCCTCAGTCCAATGGTGTATGCTGGCCCTTGGAATACCTCCCAGTATACGTACTGCTTTGGACTCTTCTAGACCTCTCAAAGGCTTTTCTCTTCCTTCTTCCAAAGGGTCTCTTTCCCTCTCTGTCCGTCCGGTTTGGCTTCTGCTTCTGATGATCCTTCAGATGAAAATGATGGTCCAGCTCAAGCTGATTCTCAGGATAAGGAGGACAATTCTCTGTAGAATAAACTCTACTCTTATTCTGCCTAGATGAGTGCTCCTCCCTAACACAGCGCAGCTGTGCTGAATCAGGCCCTGCCCTTTGAGATGAGTGCTTAGGGATTACCTCATAGCCCTCCTGATTGAACACACGTTTCCCCACTTCAGCTCCTCTAATGGCTGTTGGAAACCTGGTGCATTCTGGGACTGGTAGTCTTTTATGGGAAAATTCTGTTTTCTTATTTCTACCAGAACTGACAGGTTGCTTGTTCAGAGTCATTTCACCTTTTCTATAGCTCCTTCCTGAGCTATGATAAGCTTCCTTATCACAAGGTTCACTGGGCCTTTATATGTACAAAGCTCCACTTGCGCACATACAGGCCATGTGTTGTAGCTGCCACGCAGAACTTTGCATACTTTGTGGGTGGGTGTTTCTAGGTTGCCTGTGTGATGAGACAGTGTTCAAGGCATGTACATTATCATGTGCTGTGAGGGGTCTGTGCACCTGGGGGGCAGTTGTGACTGTGCTACCTCTTCCGTAGCGCTGTTTACCTTATGAGCATTATCAACATGTGTTGTGTGATGTGAGAAGAAATGTGTCTTGTGTTCTGAGTAACCACTGTTGGGCACCTTTATTTTATTTCAAATATGAACATAATGTGGACATGCATCAACAGTGGCTTGACATGGTGATTCTACACATTCTGCTGTGATTGTCTCCCTTCACTGTGACCTGATATTGCTGTTTAGTGGGTCAAGGGATTGATGACATACACCTGCTGCACACTGTCATACGGCTTGCCTAGGGTGAGAACTTACACAATCTTGACGTGCATATATTCATATGATTCTTGCAAGGTATTGTGGGTATTGTAGTTCATTCACTCCCAAACACAGCTGATGACAATAATTTGAGTTGTGAAACCAAGTGGTAAGATCAATAAAATACTTCTTTTATTGATGGGGTTTAATTCACCCAGCACATGTATGCTTGATAGCACTATAAATGAGGTTACTTGCTTGCAGTGTTTAAATGGATAACAAAAATCACAAAATAAACCAGAAAAACAACCTTCAGCTTGTCAGGCAATTAGCTAATGTTTTCTTAGCAAATAATTACCAAATACCAAGGCACAAAGAAAAGAATAAACTTTGCTGGTTAGGTTAACTTCTGCTTATTTTCCATGCAGATCTCAGCAGTGATTCTCCCTTGTTCACACACACACTCAGGTGCAGCCCCTAATTCTATCAATGGACCAGCTGAAAGCCTTTAGCTGGCTGGCTGCTACTGTGTGAGCCCAAATCCTGCTTTAAGAGCTGTTTGCAGTGGAAATAAAGAACAAAGTTAGGTTTCTTTGTGATGGCTGATGTGTTTTGCTCATAGAAAACTAGCAATAGCATTTAGATAAAGAAACAGTCCATGTAAATAGTTTCATCTGCTGTATTTCCCCCTGGCATCAACAATCATAGGGTCAATATCATACATTGGCACAGATGAGTCTTTCATTAAGGCACTATCATGAGAATGCTTATTCCCTTGCTGCCATTCTCTATTATAGATAGGGTCTGGATCAGTGTTCATACCTGAGCCTCTCCTGCCATCATAATTCCTCTCTGTAAAGCCTGGCCAATATGTAAATCCAATTCTGATGTCCAGCCTTCCAATCTTGATCCCTGGACACTGGATCTCCTCTCACATACCTTCTGGCCTTGGTCTGAAAGTCCCTTCCACGTGCAGTCTTCTCTCTTCCAGGTAGCCACTGGTGATTCCTATCTCTGCCACTCCATTCCTCTGGCTGAATCCAGTCCAATGGACTCTGCTGGCTTTTGGAATACCTCCCAGTATGAGTACTGCCTTGGACTCTCCCAGACCTTCCAATGGCCTGTCTTCTCTTCCTTCCAGAGAGTTTCCTTCTCTCTCTATCTGCTTGGCTTGGCTTCTGTTTCTCCAGGTGATACTGGTGCTTGTAGCCGTTGCTGTCTCTGTATCTCTTCCTCCCTCTGTAGCTGAAACTGTTTCCTGAAGAATAAGCTCTACTCTTATCCTGTTCTAATGTGTGCTGCTCCCTAACACAGCGCAGCTGTGTTGAATCAGGCCCTGCCCTTTGAGATGAGTGCTTAGGGATTACCTCATAGCTCTCTTGATTGCACACACATTCTCTCACTTCAGCCCCTCTCATGGCTGCCTGGAAACCTGGTGCATTCTGGGACTGGTAGTCTTTTATGTGAAAACTCTGTTTTCTTGCTTCTACCAGAACTGACAGGTTGCTTGTTCAGAGTCACATCATCTTTTCTATAGCTCCTACCTGAGCTATGATAAGCTTCCTTATCACAACACACAAGGTAGGTTGCCACCTTTGTTATTTGGGGAATTAAATCTGTCTTTACCTGTTGATTTCATATTTGTCTCATGTGCATGTAATGTTTGCTCTATGTTCACATAAACAGATGCATATCGTGTGGAGCTGTGAGACACCTGTGTGACATGAGCATGGACATGACCATATCCATGTTACACCCGTGTGTGTGTTTATGATTAATGATGTAACCAAAAATGTTTGGTTGAGTATTGCTATCATGTAATGTGTGCCTTTGCATCCCTTTCTTCTGTATTTCCTAAGGTGTAACGGTGTGCAATGTGTGCTGTTTTTCCAAGGTGTCTAACAATACCATACTTATTCTCTCCTGACACAGGGCAGAGTAAATACCGGACACATCTATTACAGTGCATCTGGTGTCACCATCACCCACCTGTTGGAGGAAACAACACCATGGAACTTTTAAAGGAGAAAGTGACCCATTGGATGTTTGACCTCTGAGAGGGGACATATGACTGTGATGGACAGTATACTCTTGACCTTCTGATTTCCCCATGACAGAGGTGTTAAACGCACTGTTGCTGCGATGGTTTTGCCGGGAGTCATGCTCAGTGTAGAGGACACACATGAACTTTCAAGGACTGTGGCATATTGAAATGTGACACTTGACTATTCATGGCCATGATTGCAGGAACACTTTTAACCTGACCTGTTGGATTGCACATACTATTTTGACTTTGGACAGTGTTTCCCCCGTGTGCAGCAGCGAATGACATGGACACTGTAGGTGCTCCATTCCTACACAGTTGTGCTATTGTTGAGTTTTGGCCATGGGTGTGACATGGCACCCAGGATACGACTCATCTGTTTCTTTACTCAAGCATACAATCATGTTTTTGGCATAGGGCCAACGATGGAGCACTTCTATTGTCTATGTCCACCTGCTTTCCACCTGGACATGCTACAGGTTTTACCTCAACAATGCTTTCAAGCACACCTCCATCGGATTTATGGTTTCAATGAGCCAAAGGTGTGTTAGGTGCATGGTGTGGCAACACTGTATAATGGCTTGCCAATGTGGATGGTGCTTGTGCATATGACTGACTATGTTTTTTTGTGAGACACAACATGTGTACCTATGGCTTCTCTTCTGTGGGTGGTTCCGTGTAAGATGTTTGGCCATCATTTCCTTCTTCAGATGCTGGTTCTTGTGTTTGCTTACTGTTGGCAGACGTGACAGTCTGCATGTATGTTAACGACCTTGCAATTTCCCATGGTGCACGGTCCTGGTTATGCCCTGTGGTAGGGACACTCACATTGGCAACATTATGTTTGGAGTGTGGCAGTGTGGGTGACCGTTGCACTTCTTCAATTGTGCATTCCATGTATCATGCTATATGTGGCCAAACACTGTCTACTCAACAAAAGGTGCAGGGGCACCTCCTTCATGGTGTTTTATATCTGTAGGTTTCTGAAGGTCGTTTAGTTTGTATTCTGTCTGTGTTCATGTGGCCTGTGCTACCTGTTAGCATATGCTCATTGTGGTTTTGAGGATTGTTTGGGTCTACATTGTTGCAGCTTTGATTCCTAGTTCAGGCATTAGGTGAAGAGCTCAAGCATTATTACTTTACTTTCAGAGCGTGTTTTTTTCACGATTAAAAACATTGTAACAACATATGCTTTTTTAGTTTTGTTTGCCTCCTGTGTTAGCCAGATGGATATGTTTTGAGGGACAGATTTGAGGTGTGTTGGGTCCTCAACATGCAGCGCCAATTCTCTACATGCACTCATATGTGCATAACACATATTGCAGCAGTGCGGCAGCCAGGTGGTGGCTGGGGGTATGCTGCCCAGTGCATAGTATGCACCTGGATGCACAATATATACTCTCCTGCCCTTCATTTGTTGTCAAGCAAATCACCTTTTCTGTAGGAGGTGGATTTGTGCCCTGCTAAAAGTGTTTAGGTATTTCAACAGGGATGCGCTCACATTGATATTATGATGGCACTGTCTACACTATCTGTGATGTGTAAACCAAATAAAGATATGTATTTGACAGACATTTGTCTCTTTTGCTGATTGATCATGGTGACAAACATGCAATGCAATGTGTACCTTTGTATCAGTCCTGACTCCTTGTGACCCAGAGACTGCATTGTTTTCTTGTCAATGTCACTGGATGACGATTAACTGGTCTTTGTTCCAAGGTAATGGAGGGTTACGTGACTTGCCCTAGGCCACATGGAGTGCTAGTGAATTGATCAGTGGTTGCTTGGGGGCCAAGCCAGTTTTCTTACCACTAGGTTAGTCCTCCACTCTTTGAGCACATTGACACTTGTCTATGGCCATTTGCTGGTCATGTACATGTGCCACCTGTGCTCACATCCTTGTAAGTGGCAGCTGTGTATCTGCCAGACATATGTCACTTCACTGGGTATTAAAGGTTGCCATACACACCCTCCCTTTGGGGTATTTGTGTTACAGTGTGCTCAGTGTGCTGTTTCTGGGAGTGGTTACAGTCATGTGTTTTAACTCTGTAGTTTTCAGGTTTGATCCCCACATGTGCTGTATCCTTTTTTTTCTGTTCTGCTAACTGTACCATGAGGTACCACCAGGTTCCTCACCTCTACACACAGCCTTCTCTCTCTTCACTGTACATGAAGGTGCATCCTGTGTGCTGCATAGCCATCGCATATTCTTTTTTTCATAGTTGTCTCACTTTAGGGTATTTACATGGCAGTGCACCTGGGGGTTTGGTATTGCTGTGATTCAGGTGGTGTGTGTTACACCAGATTACATGTTGAGCTTTCTCCTGTCCTGATCCATTATTCACCTGATCCACAGAGCGTCCTCTGCTGCCCTTGTGGTTTAGTTTTTCCCTCTTTTGCATGCTGTATCCACTGCAGAACATTTCATTGTGTGTGCATGTGTCCCAGGTCCCAAATACAGACTGCAATTTGATTTGTACTTCGCAGATCTGCATGTGCATTTGCTCATGATTACTTTTGGGTGTTTGCTTGTCCTGACAGCCAGCAGGCGTTTTGCTTACTGCCCTGCACTCTTTTTTTATGCAACCTTTGCTAATGAGCTAACATTGGTGGTATGGCCTACCGGTTTAGGCATTGCCATTTGTGGTAGTGGTCGTCGGTGTGCTTCCTCTCTGCTGTCTGTGTTTGTATGCTTGTCCTGCAAAAGTGGTTAACATTTGTATGAGAGTCATATCTGTGCTGATAGCAAATTGTACCCTCATCTGAGTTGCGACCCATCCTTCCGTCCATCTTCTGTCTGGCAGCTGTGTGCCATCCTACCCTGATGTGCATGCTGATAACCCACGTCCTGACCTCCTACACATTCCTGCATTGCAGGTCTCCCTGCTTGCCTCTCCTGTGTGTGCTCTGCATAGCACTTTTACTCCACAGTCATCCTGATATTTCACCTATTCTGCCATTTCAGCCTCCTCTGCTGCCCACATCTTCCCATCCTCTGTCACACACTGTCATTATAGCATGGTACATTGACATCACTCTGTGCATGGCTCTAGCTGGCCAGAATATGTTTGTCCATTTTTATGGCTGCCACATGGGCTGGAGCTGATTTCTGCAGTCCATCAACTGATCTACATCCTTCTTTTACTTTGGTATTGTCTTTCTTTTAGCTCTGTGCAGTGTTTGTGTTACGTGTGTGTTTGGCACATACCTCCCTTGCCATTCAAATTGGGGGATGTTACTGCTCTTGGGTAACGTTTCTGAGTTCACCTATACATCCTTGGGGCATCTTCTGCACACCTTCGATTCAGGCAGCTTATGGGGTGCCTACGATAGTGCCTTGGGAGTTGACAGCCTTTCAACATGGCCTCTGGGGACAATTAAGTTTTCCTTTGCTGACAACGTATGTTTAGGATGTGCCTTCTGATGCACCATAAAAGGTGCATTAATATCTGGCACAAGGGTGTGATTCTTTTAAGATGGCATCACAGATTGCTGTACAGTTGCACACAGAAAAATGACATACCTCTGCCAACCTTATTCACTGGAACATTCAACCCATGACCACGGCACCATCATTCACTGTCTTCACCAGTTGTCAGCATACATGACATAGGAGTATTGGCTTTTTTCCCAGAGCTTGGATTTCATGGAGCAGTATTACTCTTCTGATTTCAGACTCCAAAGGTAATAGGGCAGTTTACACGATAAGATTAACTCTGATCCCCTGTTGATATCAGTCGCCAAGGACGGTCTGCAGTCCCTCCTTGCTAAATCAAGAATGGCTGACCCAGGTCTGCCATTCTTGATTTAGCAGGGAGTGGCTGCAGACAGGCCCTGCGACTGATTACAACATGAGATTAACTCAGACCCCCTGTTGATATCAGTCGCCAGCGCCTGTCTGCAGCCCCTCCCTGCTAAATCACGTATGGCAGACCTGGGTCAGCACACCTACTTACGATTTCCATACGTTACAATGCACAGTGCTGCCATCAGAGACAGTGCTCTCACCTTTCCCTGCCTCATATGGCACACTTGGCTACACTTTCAGCAACATTGTAGGGTGCCATGGCGGACATTGCATTTTAACATGTGCCCTCTGGGGTAACTTATGGGCCACGTTCTCTTACACTGCTTTGAGAGTGCATTTGCTAGCAATAATAATGCCACAAATATACAATAAGGTACTCCTAAAGCAATATTACCCCCAACAGGTACTGCCTCAGCCAGTTGTCTTCATTGTGCACTGTGGGGGATTGAACCCCTGATCCCTGCCCCCTTGGTCACTGTTCTACCCATTGTGCTGTGGTTCTGTTCTTCTGATTTCACATCAGTGCGCCACTTATGCCTCCCATTATTAACATGCCTCAAAAACAGTAGCGCTACGCTTTATACCCAGCAGCGCTCCGCCTTATGCCACCCATTATTTATCTGCCTCCTAAAATAATGCCTCAGCCAGCTGTCTTCATTGGGCACTGTGGGGGATCGAACCCCTGATCTCTGCACCATTGGTCAATGTTCTGACCATTGTGCTGTGACTCTGCTCTTCTGTTTTAACATCGGTGCGCCACTTATGCCACCCAGTATTACATTGCCTCAACAAACATTAGCGTGCCGCCTTATGCATCTGCCTCCTAAAATAACGCCTCAGCCAGCTGTCTTCATTGGGCACTGTGGGGGATCGAACCCCTGATACCTGCATCATTGGTCAGTGTTTTAACCATTGTGCTGCAGCTTTCCTCTCCTGTTTGCACATCAACATGCCACTTATTCCTCCCGCGCAGCCACCTCATGCGCTAAAGTGCGGGGCGAATATGGGCGCCGCGCACCTTAGCGCATATGCAAATCACGGATTTCCTTCTTCAGCGTGAAACGCCCACTCCTTATATGGCCCCCGCACTCTACCGCGGCCCGCACCTTACCGGGATCTTAGTAAACATATCCCTAAGTTTCATTTTAACTTTTAGTGTTTACGACTCCTCCGTCTCTTCTTTCTGCATAGTAATTTACAGCTGCTTTGAAGGACAGAAGAGAGATCTACTGGTCAGTTTGCTGCCTGTCTTGAAGATAACCCCACCTTTGGCTGTAAATAGTACATATTTAAAAGGGGAGTGGTTGTGTTCCAGATATCCTTGTTAAGCCCTCGGTACTGATGACTGCTAAACAGAACAGTGGCACCGATAGGGTGCTGGCTGCACAGTTCTTTCCCAGTTTTTGTTTGTTTCAATGGAGTTCCCGAAAAATATGAGAATGTTTGTGTGAAGTTGTTTGTGCGTGGCCTATACAGATCCTTGTGACCACTGCATTTTCAATTCAGTCCAATTATTTTAATTTTTCTATAGCAGCTCTCACTGATAACAGTGGTAATACGATAGATTCTAGTCATACGTGAGATATATGTGGCTTGTCACGTTAGAAGCCATACTTTGTCCTATTGGGATTGATGTTATAAAATGTTTACAAAATAATCAAGTTTTATATATGTAGGGACTATACTCAGATTGTTTAAGTCAGTTGCTATTTAGAATGAGCACATATGTCCATTTTTGAACCATAACCATTAAGTTGGTGAAAAAGGGACACTGTTTACTCATGCCTGTTATGCTTATTAAGAAGAAATCCAAATTTTATATTTCTACCTGTCAGTTGTTTAACGACAATGTTAGATTTTTACCAATTGTTTGATATTCTTAGCAACTTTGCCACATAGGGGATACATTAGTATGGTATAAAACACTGAAAAGGACCTATGTATGTAAAGTAGTAGAGTGATGCCAACTGATGAAGACAATGTTATGAGGGAATGAAGTGGGATATTAAGAGGAGGGACTCTGATTGGACATTAAACTGATGAAGGTCATAATTTTGTTTTTACAGTAACATATCTGCCTAAAAGAAATATGTAAACAAATTTTATTTAACTATGCTGTCTCACACAGAATCTTTTAATTTAGGAAGTCATCTAAGCCCAAACACGTATTCAACAATTGGAAATAGACACCTGGAGACAGGCTAGTTGCACTTTGCACTCTGTGAGCTTTTGGAACAACCCACACTGCCATGGGGTACTTCCAGATGCTTTTTGCCTCATTTTGCCTTTGTTATGTCCTGGCGTTCAGGCATGCATGGGTAAAAGAGGGACGTATTATGACAAATTTTCACAAAAAAATTGGTATAATTCTAAAACTTCCCAAACTTGCGGAACACGTGCATTGCAACTTGTGTCTGATCTGTGTAAACATGTAAAGATTCATTCAACGGGCATAGTGGGAGTATTTCCTACCAGTAAATGAATCTCCAGTGATGGAGAGCACAAGACGTTTTATGATCAACAACTGAGAGACACAGTTGACACCATATGAGGATAGTATGATCTTAAGTAAATGTGGATGAAATTAAGGTTTTGTCGTATTGGCATTGTCCCCTCATTGTAAAATCTAATCTAAGAATATATAGTCTTTTCATTTAATATTGTTTGTGTGCTGCTCTTCCTGAATGGGACTTGGAGCCATGTCACCAATTTGCAATCCAGAGATTTCCACAAGAGGGAGGAAATTGGCTCAGAATCCAGATGTAAACAGACCATCCCAAGAACTCCGAACTACACACTGCAGAAAATATGTGAAGTAGTCCCTACTGGATCTGTGTGTCACATTGAAAAGGGGACAAGGATATTCAACCATATGAGAATGCAGACGAGGAACTATTAGACTGATTGGGAGCTTTTGGGACTTGATTGTATTGTTATCCCTTTTATTATTGTTTTCTTAAGAAAATAACACTGGAAATCTACAAAACCATTTGGCTACAGCCAATTGCAATACCCAACACCAGCTCAAGTTTTGCTGTAACAATTTTTAAAGTTTTCTTCATCACTTTCATTGAATATTTGATGTGGTTCAATATTATTGCATGCTGTATGTCTTACCTTCTCTTAGAAAGTTGCCTGCTGGTTTTACGGACTCGGAGGAGGCCTAACAGCTTTCTTCTATAACTCTTTTAAGTATTGCTGTTTTTGGTATTCTTGCAGGCTGTATTTTTGCGATTTTATTAGGATGCTGTAAGAAAATGATAATGCAAGGGAGCACCAATACCATGTATGTTGTATCTCGAGAACATTACCAGGAACGCTGCCCCTTACTGACCACCCACTCTACTGTTCTCAAATGATTGTTATTCATGCCCCCTTAGTGGGATTACTCTTTTGCTTCTCCCTCCACCCAGAGAAAAAAAAAAGAAAGAAAAAGTGGAGAGAGAATGCAAGGGATAATTAGAATTAAAGGGATAATCGGGCTCAGATCTGCTTTATATGTTTAGCCTTATGATGCCATATATGGTCTTGCCTTATAACTGCACTCTTGCCTGTTTGAAACATACACAGCAACTATTGTTGGCACAAAACATGTGGGCCAACAGAAAAAGAGTATCATGCGGCTGTTACTACTGTTATAAGGCCTAAAAAAAGCTATACTTTGAACAGGAAGTGTCCAAGGATATAAAACCTAGGTTCAAACAGGTCAAGCCAGGAATTCAACTAATGTTCTTGCCCTGAAGGTTTCAATTGGTCTGCCAGGCAGGATGGAAAAGACAAAAACAGGAGGAGGCAGGAGGGCTATGATTGATTGCATAGATAGTCAAGCCTTGATGAGCAGATCCAGCTGCATAAACATGGAGGCCCTGTAAAGAAAAAGGGGGGGGGGGCTTTGTGCAGGAAGCCTGCAAATGACCCTAAGAATTTATGGGATAAAAAAAATACTGGAATTTGCCACAGAAAGGTATTATATATAAGAGGGGCAACCATAGAGAATTTTTGGGGCGTGTTTTTTCTCCCCTTTGCAGAGAGAATGCTGCCTGCCATTTTCTCAGATAGACCGCTTGCTATCTGCATCTATAGACCATTTGTTTGCTGTGCCAAATTAAAAAGTTTCTATCTTTTGTAGCTGAGGCAAACTGTTGTCTGAGCTGTTTATTGGTAATTGGTAATATTTGTGGAGACTTTCCCAGACAGATTCCTTTCTTTTATTCACTGCTATAGCAGGGGCTGGCTCATAGGTTAAGCTATCAAGGAGTCCAGCCCTCATACAGGGATTCAAACTGGATTGTTTTATAGTAGTCCTTAGGCATAGCAGTTTTGTCATGTGGGTTGAGAGTCGGCGATAGCTTGTTTTGGAAGAATTCTTCTGGGCCCCTTGACTTCGTCTTTCTACAGAACTTTATCTAGGTGGCATATCGGAAGTGTACCTAACTGCGAAGAGTTCCCTGATTGGGTCAGTGGAGTGGGTGGCTACCTTATCTCTCGCCTGGCGTCTAGGGCATCTGGGGGGGGGGGAGTCGGTTGGTTTAAGCTACATGAAGCCCCTACGCCTTTGGGTGTGTGCATGAGAAGACAACTCTAAGCAAAAGCATCTCTCTAACTCTCCCCACTCCCGTAACTGTGTCTGCCTTGGGTTATAAAGAATAAAAGTTTTATCTGTTTTAGCCTGTCCCTTTTCTTGTCCTGCTGGTCCTGTCCTAAAGTTTTTAAACCCTTTCCTGGCTGTTTGTTGCCATATGGCAACCTTTCAAATGTTCCCCCAATTTTTTCAACGCGGATTCCTATATTTCCAAAGTATCCGCACACTGGGTGGGAAATGTGATGTGTATCTATGCTTGACATCTGGAAAAAAACTGTGTATTTACACTATCACACCCAGCAGTAAATGAAACTGATGCCAAGGACTGTTTTTTTCATTTTCAGCCATTCAGGACCGTAGTTGCCATATGGCAACAGTAAATATTGTTTCTTTTAAGAAATATTTTTTTCTAAATAAAAAACTTTTATATTCTGCATCATTTTTTTTTAGTAGCTCAAGTCCTTAATAAAAAAAAACAGTAAGAAAATTCAGTTACAAAACAATTATGTGGATGTGACAATGTCCTGTTTGATTCAGCATGCCATCTATGTTATTCTAACAATTTCAAAATCTTCTAATCTAAAAAAAGAACAATTCCTCTCCTAAAATTAATGTTGTTTGAGCAGCCGTCAAAGTGACCAGAACAAGTCTGTACACCACCATGGGCTTCGTCTTTTAAATCAATTTAATTGTCCAAAACCCGCTGTACCCCTTTTTTACATTAGCTTTTTTTTTTTAGGCAAACTGGTTCTTCAGGCTTTATAAGGACAACCGCCAGAGATCCAAAAATGACGACCGTGTCACGTTTCGGGCTTCATAAATCCTTCCAAAACCCCTGCTTGTGAAAGCATCTACCACTGTTATATGGATTGACGCCTGAAGCAAGGTATTGAAGGATTTATGACCCAAAACGTGACACGTCATGGCATTTTTTGAATCTCTGGCGGTGTCCTTATACAGCCTGAAGAACCCAGTTTGGCCTAAAAAAGCTACAGTACAGGCGGTTTTTGGACTTTAACTTTAAGGAGCGGAGGAGTGGCCTAGTGGTTGGTGCAAGGTACCTTCAGTGCCAGAAGGTTGGGGGTTCAAATCCCACTATAGGACTCGCAACCTTGGGCTGGAAGGGCGGGTGTTTTCTAGGTCCCAACATGTGCTCCTTGTGTTCCCCCCCCCCCCCCCCCCCCCCCCCCCCCCCCCCCCCCCCCCCCCCCACAAAAAACCTCCCCCCCCTCAGGCACGCCCACTATAACCTTCCATAGCCCATGTTCACTGTAAAATAGTTCTCTCTGAGTTCTAATGCCCTGTTCACTGTAAACTGCACTGATGGCATTAATAGCACAGTATATAAGAGAATATAACTAACCTGATTAAAAAGGAGAAGCCATGTGGTGTAAAGACTTGTTCTGTTCACTTTGACAGCAGCTCCAACAAAAAAATGTAGAGAGGAATTGTTGCTTTTATTAGATCGGACATCTTGTTTTGTGAATTGTTAGTTAATTTGATTCTGATTTTTGGTTTTCCGATTTTTGGCTTTTATTCCTATTTTATTCTGGCATGCTATCCCCTTTTTCCCATCTTCAGACGAGGGCAGGACTAGTTAGGCCCATGTGGTCTTTTTCTGTCGTTCATATTTTCTATGTTTCTATCTGCGTGGCAGGGGGACTTAATCCATTTGTCTGGATCTGGTCTAGCAGGATGACTTGGAAAAATACATTAACTGCCTCTGGAAAAGAAGGTGAGGAGGCTCAGTGGGCGAGGAGGCCAAGGTGGGCGAGGATGCCAGGAAGGGCAGTAAAACTGTCAATGCCTAGAGCTCTGAAGTGAATAAGATTCCCATCTATATCCACCAGTGTGTCTCTTACGAATCACCATCTTCTGTGTCTCTAGTCCTGCTGCCATTTGAAACAGTTTTACAACCTTTGGCAAGAAAGCTACCAATATGGGAGGAGAGGATGCTAAGAAAGGGAGCGGATGTGAATGGCAAAGACATGCAGGAGGATGGAAGGCTGCATTGGCAGGAATGAAAGCTGGATCTACTGCTTGGACGGCAGCTATGCTTACCACTATACTGCTAGCGGCAAGGGCTCCAGCTAACGGGCAAGCATCTTTCTTATGTCAGTTGAACAAGAAAGCCCTTCATGTTTGCACTGTGAAAGAAACATCTAGGATCACTTCGTTTTATTTTATGCTTTCATTTACACGCATGGCTATCAGAGGACCTTTGAAAGTATCCTGGAGGAAGAGAAGCATAAAGCCGGACATCCTGCGTAGCATCAGCAGCTTGTGCCACTCTGAAGATGGCTTGCCTGCATGAGAGCCTGAGAGCACAGGTAGATTGTGTCTCTACTCTAGTCCTTCTCAGGTTCCCAGAGCATAGATCCCTCCTCGCCCTTCCTCTTTCTTGACCATGAACATTTCCTGTCCCCCTCCCTGCAGCTTCTCTGCATCCATCGGCCATTGAGAGAGAAGCATGCCTGAAGCCTTATCCCTGGAAAGAGAAAGAGAGAGAGGGGGAAAAGCGAATCCTTCCCAGAAAAGCAGGAGAGAGAATGGCTGAGGCAGAGCCTTCACAGGTAGGGCAGCTTTCACTCCAGGACTGGGGCACCTTGCCAGCAACTTACAGGAGGAGATTGTTCCAGATCTGGGTAGAATGGGTCTCTCTCACCTCCCTTCCCTTGAAGCCATGAGGGTGTGTTAAAAAGGGAGTTAAGGCAGCCAATGGGAGTCCAACAGTGTTCACATACACAAATAGTTCACAACAGGCAGAAACAAAGGCAGATAGAGCACATTATTCCCAGGTCTACCATCCAGCCACATTTACTGAACACTAGCCAGCGTTTCCCACCCACTGTGCCCTCAGAGCTGATCTGGGAAGAGTCACCGCTGCCTGAGGTTAAAGTCCACACCAGCACCTCGGCTCTGCTCTCAGCACCTCTTTACAGCAATACTGGGCATGGCCTCTCCTTCCTGTCTGCAGTGTGAGCCCTAGTGTGAGGGGATTAATGGGCTGCTTGCAGGATATGGGATTCCTGGGCTCAGTGTGTGCAGCACAGACACATTGTACCCAGCACCTCCTGCTGAGTGAGGGGAGAAGTTGCACCAAGCACCAGATGAGACTCACTCTCAGGCTGATATAATAACATGCTGTAAAAATCTGTGTTCGATGTTTATCACACTTTGTTTACTGCCACATTAATTATTTAGTGATTTCTGTATATCATTAGTTTATTACACTGTAAAGTAAAGAAATCTGTGCTAAAACAGAAGTAAAGCAGAAAATACATTAAAATGGACCTGAAGTGTAAACGTCCAATCCGTTTTAAACTTCAGAGGTTCTGTGTTTCAGATCCAAATGCCCCGGGACGTCGGAGCCAGGGGAACCCTGATACCAGAGAGTGCACACCGCCCCCCTATCAGCACCACCACCCTGTACATACTTACCTATGTACACCCCCCACACCCCCAATCTCCACCTACTGAAAAATAGCAGGGGATTTAAGCAAAGTCACTGACTTCAGCTGAACTGATCTCTTTTTACAAATATACTTAGGAAGGTGAGTGGGTGATGGATGTACTCGGATGGGGATTGTGTCGTGAATGGATAGGGATTACTTGGTGGTTGAGGGTTGGTTAGTGAGTGGGTGTATGTCTTTGGGTAGGGTGAGGGGTTGTTTAGTGTATAGGGGATTTGGACGATCCTGGTCCCAGGGTACTCTCACTCTGTTCACCTGGCTTGGGATCCTAGGACATGGTTTCCTGGAGCCTGGGGTCTTTGAGTCCGTAGATCGTGTGTGTGTGGTTCACCAAACTGGGCATCCCATCTCAGAGATTAGATGCCTTTGGTGGACTTCCTTTTTAAAGATACTGGAATATACGCTGAAGCTGTGGGTGACCCACAAATGGAACTTGGACTTTATCCTCCAGTACCAGGAAAGATTCAAGGGTAACAACAGAAGGAACAAACCCAGCAGCTGCTCTCTGTATGCTATGTGTGTGCACATCTGTCTTTCTGTATGTGTGCATATACAGGACCATTGTGGGGCTTTGTGTAATCTGTGTCTTTTGGGGAAACTGCTATGTACATATGACCTAGATTGGCCACTGTTGGAAACAGGATACTGGGCTTGATGGACCTTGGTCTGACCCAGTATGGCATCTCTTATGTTCTTATGTCCTGGGTGAGAAGTGGGGCAATGCTGTATGCTGGGGGAGAGGGGGGCAGGGATTCTTCAGTTATTAGGTCATTGCTGCTGGTCCCCTTCATGCCGAAACAGAAGTGACTGTGCAGGAGCTGAGTCCCACTGCCGCATCCAGCAGTCTACACCACAGCTCCCTGCGAGGAGAGGTCATCATTATTATTAAGGGTATCTCCAGATAGATTTGGAAAGTCCTAACCTACCAGAAACACTTGCACCAAAACATAAGGATGCTTCGGACAGATGCAAGTTTGGAGGCTGGGTAAAAGAAATGGATGAGGGACTGGAACTTGTCTGCTCATCTGCTTAAAATGATAGAGGACAAAGAGGAAAAAATAGACTTTCTTAGGTAAGAAATACCCTGCAGGAGGACAAGCATATAGCAATGGGAGTGCAATAATTTCATCTAGAGCAGTATAGAGGGAAACAACCAATCAGGGCAACTGGTCACTCCGATCCCTGCATGTAGAGGTGTCAGAAAGGGGAGGGGGAGCACAGGGGCCATGGCCCCACCAAAACTCTGCTCTGGGTTCAGGCATTCCCCTACTTCAGCATGCAGGGATCCAGTCTCCTGTGGGCAGAAGTAGGGGAAGACTGGCAAGCAGCAGGTTGCATCCCCCATGGGCAGAAGAGCACTGCGATTACATCACAGATCCTCCTGTCTGCTCCTGGGAGAGCGGATCCCTGCGGGCAGACAGGAAGATCTTTGCTGCGATCCCAGCTTCACTTCTGACCATGGGGATGAGATCCCTGCGGGCAGCCTACTGCCTGCCGCCCGCGATCATTGAAAACACTCTTCCTGTCTGATCGCAATGAACACGGGCAGACAGGAAGGGTCTTTACAAAGATCGTGGTCCTCGGGCCGCAGTCTGCTCGCAGGGATCCCATCCCCCACATCAGAAGAAAAGCCACAATGGTGGCAAGGACCTTTCTTGTCTGCAAACAGAAAGCTCTCTACCTGTGGGGCACTGCTTGGGTGGAGCTGGAGTGAAGTTAGGGGTGGTAATTAGTCGGAGTTATGGTGGAGCCCTTCCATCACCCCTGCATGCTTGGAAACAGACTTTGCTTCCCGAGCTTGGTATGAGGTCACACGGCATTCTGCCTTCTTTGTTCTTGCCCCATCATTACGGAATTCCCTTCCTGCTGACCTCTGTCTCCAAACTTCCTCCCTCGCTTCAAAGCGGACCTGAAACCTACTTGTTTCAACTGGTGTTTGATCTTTAAGGACACATGCGCCTGCTGAGGGGGCTTCCTTGGGCTGCCCCCGTCTGGATGACTTTTTAGAGATGACTGTCTCCTCTCATTGAATGTTACTCTGTTGGCTGATTCTGTGGAATACTTCAACTCGTCTTTGTACTCTACTGTCCTGTCACTTTGATTGTACTTCCTGTTTCTCCTCTTTTATGTTGTAAACTGCTTTGTATAATTAGTAAAAGGAGGTATAGTAAATCCTAATAAACACAAACATATCTGGCATCATTTACCATGTTAGTAAATTTGTTTCAATCATGACTGGCTCTAGTGTGGATGGCACCCTATGAGGGCACATCGACGGCATCTCCGTGCTGCCCCCTACTTCCAGAGGTAAAGGTCCCTCCTACAATTTTGTTTTCCACCTTTTTGTTTGATGCAAACTGTAATAATGGCCTAAGTGTGTCGTAACGGCTGGGGAGGCTGCAGGCGAGTTCTGGGGTGAGCGCTTACCTCCACTGAGGGCAGGCAGGAGATTAGCACAGGGGGATGGGAACTTTCCTCTTCCTGTTCATGCACATTCTTACTCTCCTTCTCCTTCCCATATGCTAGACTCGGCTCAGGGCTCTTGGTCACATGGCACTTGGGGCTCTGCCCTGCTTTCCGTGCTCTAAATCTGGCCCTGGAGTATCTAAAAATCACAAAGACTTTGGACACTTCCGAGATAAAACTAAAAACCATAAAGTGTCATTGTAGAAAGAAGACGCTGGAGCATTTCACATTTACAGGAAGCTGTCACCGTGTATAAAGTGTTCTTCCTTGGAATGAACATTATCACTGATGTCCTGGTGTCCCCAAATGTGGGCAGGGCAGATGCTTGTTAATATCTTGAGTCTTTAGAGGTGATCATGTCCCTGAGGCGGTGGGTGCTGAGCGAGTTCCTCTCCTTATTCCAGGTCCCTGTGACATTTGAGGACGTCGCTGTCTATTTCTGTGAGGACGAGTGGGAGAGATGTTAGCAGAATGGCAGAAGGAGCTTTACAAGGAGACCATGAAGGAGAATTATGAACTCTGACAGCACTGGGTAATTCTAGTCCATTATTAGACACCATTTGCTGAAATGTTTTAAGTGCCTTCTGTATGGGGTAAGTAGATATTTAGCTGCCGTGTTCCCAGTCTCTTTCCGTAACCATCATCAGATATTGAAAGGGGACCAGCAGCATACTACAGAGAGAGACTTGTGCTTCCTTTCTGACTGCAGGCTCACCTCGCTGCTAATTTTATGTTGTGTAGATTAATTGGATTTGAGACAGGTAAATCTTTCCAGAAGTGCTGTTTGTCCCTTGAGAATACCACTCCCCCCATTTCCCTGCTTTTATCTATAGTCTTAACTTCAGAGGTCAGAGTTGAATTATGGGGCAATTTTGAAAACTACTCGCAATGGTGCAAAGCTCACAGGAACTTTACCCCTGAGCTTTGCATTAGTTTTTGAACTGTGGTGCACAGAAATATTTTGCTGTATTTGGTTTTGTTTTTCTTTATTGTGTTTGTTTTATTTCATGTTCTTTCATTTAGTTTGGTTTATTATAATTTTATAAGGAGCCATGACAGTAATATGCCAAGGACACGCATAAGTCTCGTATTTGCAGTGGCTTCTGTGTGTATATGGGCCGTTACACGTGTACTATAGCCGGTCGCTGTTTTATAAGTATGCGTGTAAGGCTGATGGCGTGCACTTTCACTGTGGGCGTTCAGATGAATAGAGATTGGGCAGAATGTAGGTAGAGTACGTCGTCACACATGTAAAATACACTCAAACATTTATAGCAGCCATACGTCTGGTGCATGTGCTTGTGCCTAGATCTGACACATGCTTCCTGCTGCCTACACCCCTGTTTCATCAAGTCAAAGATGTGCGTACTTTTTTTTTTTTGTTTGTTTTCTTAACTTTATAAAACAGATATTAAATACACTTGTAAAAATGTGTGTCACAACCTAAGCACAGCTTATAAAATACCTTCATAGAGGCTGATATTCAAAACCCTTATCTGGATGGCCAATGGGAGGCTTTATGGATAGGAGTGTGGAGCAAGATATTACGTGGATAGAGCCGCTGCATATTCCACAGGCAGACCTGTCACTATCCGGTTAGTGGGAGCAAGGGTGGTGCTGGCACTATCCGGTTGTGGGAGCAAGGGCGGTACGGGCACTATCCGGTTAGTGGGAGCAAGGGCAGTACCGGCACTATCCGGTTAGTGGGAGCAAGGGAGGTGCCGGCGCTATACGGTTAGGGGGTGCAAGGGAGGTGCCGGCACTATCCGGTACGTGGGAGCAAGGGAGGGGCCGGCACTATACCGTTAGTTGGTGCAAGGGCGGTGCCGGCACTATCCGGGTTCTTGGGAGCAAGGGCGGTGCCCGGCATTTATCCGGAGAGTGTGATTTTCAGCCTGCATTTTATCTGGATAACTTAGGCCGCATGAAAAGCAGGACCAAGGTGCTCTCCGATAAGTGCTGAATGAAAATCGTGCTCTCTGGATAGTGCCACTCAGTCTGCATATTCCGTTTTCAGATCGTATCCAGAGGTTGCCACTGAATATCACGCCGATATTTAAGCACCATAGCTGATCACTGTTGCATTTGAATATCAGTCGTTTTGTAAAAAGGGTCCATAGATTTAAGCAAACAATGAAATGAAATGACTAAAACTCAACAGTTAAAGCCTCCGAGGAAAGAATGAGCACACAGAGAGATTTATGCCTGATTGATCTGATGGTATGCTTGCTTTGGAAATAACATGACTAGTCTGTTTTTTAGATTTAGTTATTTGGCTTTCCAAATCCAAGCTCGAGTTACTTCCAAAATTAGATACCAAGGGTAGGTCCCTGCCGCAGAGGGCTTACAATCTAAGGCAGTAGAGGGCAAAGAGGCTCTCCCAAGGTCACAAAGAGCATGTGTGGGAAAAGCAGAAGTTGAACTCTGGTTTTGCTGGTTCACAGTCTGACACTCTAACCACTGAGTTACGCTTCCCCAGACTGTTTTCAAGGAAAATATATAGAAATAGCAAAAGCATAACTCAGGCCTTAACAGTTTTTCTAGGAATCTAGGAAGCAGCTTAAACATGTAGGAGCCAGCCTCCGAGACCTCTGTCCCAGTGCTCCCAAAAGGTGTTCTGCAGCTCCTTTTTAAGGGACTGATTTACTGTTTTCTCGGCCGTCACCCAGTGGCTTCTCTCATAGTTCCCCAGCCATCACCCAGTGTGTGTGTATATCTCTCCTCTCTCTCATTGCCCTCCCAGCCATCACCCAGTGTCTTTCTCTCATAGTCCCCCAGCCATCAGCCAATGTCCTCTCTCCCCGCAGCCAGCACATGATGTATGTTTGTCTCTCTCATTGCCCCTCCCCCCTACCGCAGCCATCACCTGATGTCTCTTACCGTTCATGTGCCGACGCTGCCCTCCACCGCAGTTGGCTCTCTGCATGGTGGAGGAAGGTACGCGGATCTCGTGAGACTGTGGCAGTGAAATCAGCCTGAACTTCCTCCACCGCGTGGCTCAAGCCGTCTGCAGAGAGCAGATCATGGTGGAGGGCAACATGGGCGATGAAACAGATTTCAAGTGCATGAAATCCCCAGTGCCAGGGTGCAATTTCTAGGCACCATGACAACCTGGCACCTAGATTTGTTGAGTCCTACCATCACTACAAGTAGAGGAGTAACTAGTGGTTAGAGACTAGCTTGGTAACCAAGAGACTAGTGTTCAGTTACCACTAACACTCCTTGTGGCCTTTTAGCCAAGTTACTTAACTGACCTCTGGTCACACTGCCAAGAAAACCAGGAGCTGCTGAGTCAGCACCGACACAAAGGCACACATTGCATTTTGCCATAACTAAATATAACCTGTCCCCAGCCTCAGGGAGCTTCTGCTAATTGTGAGTAAAAGTACTTTTATCTCTAGGCAAACCATTATTTACTCAGCTAAATGTCTTTTGAAAATTGTCCTCTGAGTGATCATCTAATGGACTTTTGGAGATTCTCTGAACTAAACATAGATATTCCTTATAGAAATAATAGATTGATATAATGGGAATTATTCAGTGTAATAGCTGTGGGGCTCTAGCCCTAAAGCAGGCCATCTGGAGGTTTATATTGTATGCTGTGCGTCTGCAGCTGAATGAGTAATTGTCTAAAATTAGAGGTGTACCCCACCCCACCCCTAATGTACAGCATCCTGAAAATCTGCCTCCACTCTCAGAAGAGATCTGAAAAGCCAGCAGTACATGGTCTCTTCTGGAATATGACTGTGATACAGATGCACCTCTTAAACAGACCTCCCCCCCATAAATGATATTTATGTTTATGCAATTTCTTGATATACCGCCCAGTCTGAAGGGCATCAGAGCGATTTACAATCACTACAAGCCTATCTTATACTTGAAACTAAAAGCACTCCAGAATCTGACAGAGCTAAAGAAAGAAGCCCACTGTGCACAAAACCAGTCAAAAATATCCGATACGAGCAGAAAAGTCCTAGGGGACTCTGATCCAACCTCTTCTGTATGTATTGACATCAGTAACATTTCATCAGTAGTCATTCAGAATGACATCAAGCTGTTCAAATTTGCTCCATATGAATATTTGGCTAAAAAATGTTTTTTTCTTAATTTAGAGGAAAACTGACGTGATTCGTTTTGGCTTGGAACAGGCTCTTCATGTGAGAAACCTTCTCTTATATCAAATATTGAGCAGGAGGAATGTCTGTGTCAGGGACCAACAAGACCCCAGGGGCAGAAGACTGAAAAGCTCCTGGAGAGGTGAGTGACAGCTCAGGGAGGACAGGGGACTCCTGGGCAGCCCGGGGGCTCCGCTTCATCTCTATAGCAAGGAGGGAAAGAGGCTGGCTGGAGGCTTCTGATTCCTACAGGATTTGTCATTAGTGTTTTCCTTCCTTCTGTGTATAAGAAACAGAAGTGATGGGGTCAGAGGGTTATTGAAACATTATCACTCCTGGACTTGGAGCAGGACGGCATGAAGCGACCATATGTTGGCCCAGAATTATAGGTGCAGGATGGAGAGTTAAATCTGGGTTCTGGTTTCCTCTCCTTGGCACAGGCTCTCGGAGCCCAGCAGCAGTGATGCTCTGTCTCCTGGTAAGCCGCAGGACTCGGATCTTACCTCTTCCTGCTCTCGCCCACCAACATATCCCACCCCCTGGGCAACTGCTGATTAATGTCCATGTTAATCCCTTTACTTTAAAATACATTAACTTCTCAAAACTAAGAAAGGATTAAACATATAAGGACAAATGTCACAGCTGCCTTCCCCTGGCATGTAGAGAAGCTGTGAGCGAATTTTCTATGTGAGTCTCTAGAATTTAAATAATGACATTTCATGTGAAGTAACATACTAACACAGTAACGTGGATCCCCATTCGAAGAAAGGGACCCGTCGGGACTTCCAAACATCTGGACTATCGCTGATCTGCACCCGATCTCTGATCCTGCAGGGGCGTGATGGCCCTGCGGGATCAGAATTTGGTGCACAGGGCCTCGACAGGCAGGAGGTTTCCCCATTTTCAGGCCCTTTGGATGCCCGCGCCCCCTCCCGTCCAACTCTGCTATCTGGCTCCTGCCATGGAGCCAGGTGCCATGGCGTCCCACCCCCACCCAGACCCAAAATGTCCTGCTTTCCCACAGCCCAACCCCTTAAACTGGCCCTGCTGGGGTTAGGCTGTGGGGATTCTCCATTGCCTTCCCTAACCTTTATGGGGGTCTGCAGCCTCAGATTGCCAAAACACTGGGGTTGTAACTTATTCCAGACTCCTGAGGGGCATTGGGAATACGTCCACCCGTCCATGTCATACCAGTCTGGATGTACAGGGCCATGGCCAGAATTGGGCTCCTGATTACATCTGGGTTTCAAGGTTCCTACCTCCGGCCTGGACCTGTCTCGCTCCCCATGCTCGCCCCCTCCCATCCCAGAGCTCTCTGTCCAGGAATCAGGTCCAGACAGCCTACAGGGATTTGGGGTCCACTCCAGGACGTCTGACCTACTCTAGCCACCATATAAAGATAATGGCAGAAAAAGGGACCAACATGGTCCATAATACTCCACCCAGAAAGTTGCCTAGGTTGTACCCACTGCTCCGTGCAGGCTCCCGTCATCTGAGCTGAATGGTGAGTCCGTGGTGCAAGACACGGGTCGGTATACCCGACCATGAGGCAGCATCTGCGAAACGCTAAGAGGAGGGATGTCCTGATTGTGGCGTCGAGGGTAGATTACTGCAATGACCATCTTGGAAGATTACGTCTGAAGATCTGGCTACATTTTACGCTGATGGGTCCTTTTGTTATATTAGGAGCCGTCTTCTGTTTTGGGACATGGTTAAATGTTGATCATGTTAAATGATGATATGTTTGATCTGTTTGAATTTTTGAGGGCCCTTAAACCAAATGATAAGTTGCCTTGCTATACTTGATTCTGTTGATTAAGAGAGTGGATATTTGTTAAAGCAACCTTTGTAAGTTGGATTCCCATCAGTTTATTGAATTTTCAACTCAAGGCATTGTGTGTTGGGGGTGGCTGTTATGACGGACCGGAGGGGTTGGACTGCAGACCGTTGATGTAAATTTCCTTCAAGTTGGATTAACTGAAAGCCAGTTTTTTGGCTTTGAACGCATTCAATGAATATCGTGAGAATAGTTCTGAGGTCTGTGCTCCCCGTTGGTCACGGCGCTAAAAAGCCTTCCTATTGCAGAGTTCCTAGTGCTACAGTTGGTAAATGTGTGGAGTTGTTTCTTATTTTTATTTATTTATTTAGACAGTTGTGTATACCACCTTATCCTTCCAATCAAAAGTGGGTCACACACACACATTGGGAGGGATACATTTAACAGGGATACATTTAAATGCTATGTGTCTTGTAGGTCTAAATGGGTAATGGGTCGGTTGGGGCAAGTGGTACTAGGTAGCTGTTGGGCCACATTGGTGGTATCTAGTGGTTGGCAGTTAATGTGTTTGCTCATAGGCCTCGGTAAAGAGAAGGGTCTTTGAGTGTGTTGCGGAAGTCTCTGGTGTCTATTTAGGGTCCTTATGTCCATAATGCCGGTGGCCAGTGGCGAGGAAGCTCTCTTAGATGTGTGTTTGCTTTATGGTTGTGGATAGCCCTGCGGGGTGTCTAGTGAGTTTTTGGGGTAATAATAGGATGGCATTTTGCTGTACAGTTGTGCTGTGGAGACTTTCTTGAAAGGAAAGCTAAGTAAAACTGAACACATCTCTCTAACTGAGGAACTGTAATATAAAGGAACTTGACGCTGTAGGCGTTTATATAAACATCTAAGAACAGTGAAAGTAACAACAACTCAACACAAATAACTTGAGAAAAGATCAGGAAAGACTTACTACAGGAGACTGAAACTACTATTGAAAAGTGTTGTAATGTGAGGAAAGAGCAAGTCTTTAATTGGGACTTTAATGTCCATCTGCCAGCAACATATTTGCTTTTTTGCTAATGTCACCGGGCCCCAGGGATTTTGTGCAGGGCCCAATGTGGAGGCTATGGTTGTGGGGGAGGGCAGATCTCTCCTCATTGCCCCTGCTGGTGAAGAATCCTTTTCAAGGTCTGAGTCCACGGATGATCACCCAACACCTCCAGTATCTGTCAGTCTTTTGCAATGTCAGGTACTCAAAAACCAAACTTCCAATGATGATGCTCACTAGTCCATGCCAGGTAACTATTTATTCCTACCAAAAAAGGTATGGACATTTTGTACTGATCTCCTATACTACAATGTCCAAATCTCCCGATTATAACGAACAGTGATACCAATATTTTTTTGTCGGATCTGCTTCTACCGTGAGACGTGAAAAAACCCTCTCTTGAAGTAGGCCCATCCATTTTAATCATTTAATAAAAATGTGCCAAACAGCCAGCACGCATGAGACTACCCACTCAAAAGAGCGAGCCCCACACCATTCAAGTATGGCTGCTGAACACAGCTAGCTTTCCGCACTCCGCTGTGCTTATTGCAATAATTATAACATTTCAAAAGGACTTTTTCAGCCCAAAATAATTGGTGCAACACACTAAGATGCCTCAATCTGATGCCAGATATCACTTGTGGCAATAAACAATTCAGTCCGTTGGGTACTGCACACAAAAAAACAAATGCAAAAACATTAATGTCTGCCTCATAGAACACACGCAGGGCAAGATAACCTTTTAGTTCTACTGATTGTGAGAAATGTTTCCTTAGAAAAGCACAGGCTAGTGCTGCATCATAGAACCCACACAGGGGAGAAACCTTTTAGTTTTGTACTGAATGTGGGAACTGTTTTCACCTGGAACTCAGAGCTAGTGAGGCACCGTAAGACCCACAATGGGGAGAGACCTTTAGTTGTATGGATTGTGGGAGATATTTCTGCACAAAATGAAACTAGTGAGGCATCTTGGAACTTAATGGGGAGGAATAAACGGACATAATGGCAGTTGTGCATAAGATGCTAAACTAACATTGATAAACAGAGGTTGTTCTGATTCGGAGTACATTATTCTCTGAATTGCGTTGGCGGGAGAGGCGGAAGATCCGGACAAGTACCAAGAAACTGGCAGTCAGAGACCAAGAAAATGTGGCAGAAAGATACAGTAATTTTTCCCATTGTCTTGGCGTGAACAAGTTTGATAAAACTAATACCTGCTATATCGTAGGAACTCCAGCAGGAGGCTCTCTTTCGCATGATGCAAGTACTACACCAGGCATCAGCAGTAAATTTGAGAGACTGACGTCATATTCCACATACCCTGGCTTAGAAATGAGGATCACTACTGTCATGTTAGGTGCAAAACTCACCCATTAGGCAAAACTGCCCTGAGATAATCCCTGAAAGGAAGGGCTCTAGTTCCCAGAGTACACTGTGACACTACCACACAGTAAGACATA
>CM066035.1:973302059-973345695 GCA_033557465.1 Ichthyophis bannanicus | reverse complement strand
CGGAGCCACCCTTACAATGCAACATCACATGAGTCTACCTTTGACCCACGCTCCCACACACATGTTTAGCCACCATTACTTAATGGGTAACCTAGTCCACATATCAAACCCATGTCTACTTTTGCTGCTTATGCAGGTCCACACACATGTCCCATGCTTGCATCCATAGTGAGTGGTGAAGGGAACCACGTGATATTGTGTCATACGAAACACAACTTTATTTTATAACCAAAAAAAACTGGCAACATGCCTGGGAACCCCTTGGCCCTGGTTGTGGCTGGAACACAGACCAGCACAGGGCACATGTGGTCGACACAGGAGCCATCACCGACTCCTGTGCCGACGTTCAACAGGTGGCAAACGACGGGACAGCTGTTCCATCTCTTCACTCACCTGCTGAACGACTGCCGTCAGACACCGGCAGCTGTGCAGCATCAGACGCATGTCCCTGTGCACACCATCCACTGCCTCCATCAAATAATGTATGCACATGCCAGGACACAAACAAACACTAGCCATTGTTTGTGTGCTGGCATGTGCACGTCTGACGTGTGCGGCAGTGGATGGTGCACTACGGGGATGGCGGCCATCCCCTGATGGACACCTGAGGGTCTGACGGCAGACCACACTGCCCTGTGCTGGGCTGTGTTCGGCACTACCTACCCTCACCCACCCTGCTACCCTCCCCCCCAACCCTTCCATCGCCCTCCCCTCCCCAGCGCCAGGCAACACACCCACATGGCCCACAGGCCCCCACAGCCCTGACCCCCCAACCCAACCGCGCCCCCCCGCCCCCTTGTTGCGCTGCTGTCCTCATCGATTCGAATCAGCCCTTCAACCCCTCCTCCTCATCATCCTCATCCTGGGCCTCTGGCACCTCCTCCATGTCCTCCTCCTCCTCCTCTTCGTCGTCCTCCTCCTCCTCAACAATCACCACCACCTCCTCCACCTCCGCCCTTCCACGGTGGGTGGTGGGCCTCCGCAAAGAGTATGCGGAAGTGTGTGGGCCCTCCACATCCTCATCACTCTCTGTTGAAAAAGACACACATTAGGACAATATCATGTGTGTCACATAACACATGTACATATGCAGGCGACACACAGGCTGGTGGGCCAATATAACATTAGAACCTGTGAAGCATGTCTGTCAAGGACTCACTGTCATGTTTGATGCTGTGACCCTCTGGCATATCGCTCCCGAAAAGACCCATGGTGATGGCGCAACTCACGGCCCTTCTTTCTCAGATCCTCCACCTGTGGATATGCAAACAATGGGTGTGTTCATCAATGAGGGGTTCATTCAGGTGTGTGGACAACATAAACCTTACCCCTGTGTGCGACGTATCATACTTCTCCCTCTCCGCTGCGTGTGTGGTATGAGGAGCATAGGTAACCACCTAAAACAGTTGGTCTCTGCAGATGCGGTGATAGTTCTGCACATCTGTGTGTGGCCGGGAACAACGGGGCCTGTGTTGGTATGGACAGCCATCGCCCAAGAAGACATCAGGTAGCAGCATTGCACAGTGCCTGCTGCTCCCTGCCACACATAACCTATTATGCTCTACACATGAGTGAAATGGTGGGTTCAAAGAGACACAGACAGAGAGAGAGAGGGAGAGGGAGTGAGAGGGGGAGTGTGAGAGTCAGAGAGGGTGAGGGGGTTTCAACCATTCCCTAGGTGAGTTGGTTGTTTGTGTGGTCCCATCCCTGCTATTGGCTGACATCAACTGATACAGGTGGGTATCTATGCAATCCCCATAAAAAGCAGGTCATAGTCATCACTGGTGGGTACCCCACAGTTGTACATGGCAGGTACGTGTCCACGAAGAGTTGGGGCCCTGTGTAGGGTTTACACCAACTACCATGGATCTTTGGCATCCACTATGGGTTTTATTCCAAGTTAGGTGGTTATGGGAGAGGTGTGCTCAAGTGGCCTTAACATACATTGCAACCCTCTGGGAGACTCTATCTGAGCAGTTAGTGGGGCATGAGGGTGTAAACTGAGCACCATGGCTCTGCTCGTCAGATGTCTTTCACACATGTGGTGTGGTGTGTGGCCCTAGGAGGCTGCCATGGCTCCCAAATTGTGAGCGGTGACATCGGCATGCAGTGAAGTGTATTGCCATGACGATGCATGTGGGACCATTCACAGACCAGTAGGTTTCTGCTCTCTTTTCAACGTCTGTACTCACATGGATGGATCAGAGTGTGGGGATGGCTAAGGGGAACGTATGTGTTGCTGGGTCCCCTGCAGATAGATAGCCAGGGCTCCCCCACATTGCACAGTATAGTGATTCATCCTTGCATCTGGCGCATGGGGCTGATGGACGGATACAGATAGCTGAAGCTCTGTGTCCTAATGAATGTATGGGACAACATAGGCATGACATGTGTCTGTGTCCGTAGGACAAACGTATCATGTTTGGACCCGGTGTATGTTGGATCAGTCATTAGAGCTTGCAGTTCAACTGATACACCTTGTAGATTCTGATTGCTATAATGAGGTTCCAATCAAGGAAAGAAACATTAGGGATGTAGTGCATGGGAAACTATGTGAGCCCCTGCATAGCCAAGCCCACAACATGATTGGGAACCCATGCCACTGTGGTGGTTCCAGGGGAGGTGTTTTGGGGGGCATACCCTCCACAACCCACGGTTTTTGCTGATGGGAGGTAAATATTAGGCCATTGATGGGTGGAGATGTTGCAGCAATGGCCTTTCAAAGGTCTTGGAATGACCTCTGCTGTGCACCAGTGTTTGATGGGTTACAGTGTGACCCCTACAATGATGTGTGAGGGATGGCACGGGTTGTCTACGCAATCTGGTTGCCAACATCTGTTGACTCTCTCTCACGTTAACGCATGGACGCGCTTTGTGGCCTGTGTCGTGGAAACATTAGGGACATATCACACATCATGGTTAGTGTGGTGGGGGGCAGACACGTTTCAGTCATCCATTAGCAGGCTCTGGGGTGTGTTGACTGGGATTGTTATGCCATAGTGGCCCCACCCCATGCAACATTAGGTCCTGGCAGAACCACTGTCCAGATGGTGCTACTTGTGGACAGACATGGATTGCATAGGGCAGCACACCTAGCGTTGCCAGCATGGGGCTATTGTGGATACTGTTGTCTCTGTCCCCCTGCACCTTGCCTGGTGTCTAATCAATCCAGGGAATGTCAGACAGCGCATATAGGGAGTGTTGGCCCCAGGTGTTATGGAGGCATCCTTGTTATGCAGCCATGAATGAGGATTTGTGGAATAACTGTGTACCTGTGGCATTAGATTAAGCTGCAGAGCAATATATATATATATGAGGTTCAACAAGGTCCAGATATTCAGGGGAGTGTGCACCTTGTGTCGGCACCAGTGTTGCCTATGCACATCACTAATGATGCTGTCTGAACATTAGTTCATATTGCCAGGGTGATTGACCACACGGAGGTGGGTATGCCCTCCTGACAAATGGCCGCATATTACGAGTTTTGTTGCAAGTGACCAAGAGGGTGGTTCAAATATTTTCTACAACTATAACATGGGTACCTGATTGTCTGCATGACCTAGTCGGGTGTTGCCCTTTCAAGGGGGATGGCATACCTAGGGGGCCGCCACATTGCTGTTGGCTCCTACATATTTGTGCGTGATTGACACCCCTGACCCTCCAGGTGGCTGGGGCTGAGTTGTGCAGTGGATGAGCACCCCCCCCACTTTGACAGCCTTGCTGTCAAGGTGATCAGAGGTGAGGTTTGCAGGACAGCTTGCACCTCCTACCATTATGGTGTTGACCGCCAGCAGCCGATGGACTGGGTGGGACAGTCTGAGAACATTCTCCGATCTGAGTGATAGACTGTTACATGAGTCCACTGGGTGGTGACGCACCATTGGTGCACTTCCATGTGCGGACGTGTATGGGTGACTACATGCACCGTAGCTGACATGTGCCCATGCTGCTGGGGAATCACTCTGTCCAAGAGGTGTGTTGGTGGCAGTGTTCATGACAGATATTGCACAATGCAGGTTGAGGGCGGGCTGCCGCAGATAGGTGGGATTCAGTGTGCTATTGTGCCTGGCTTGTGTGTACTCCATCAATCGCGTGGTAGTCTGGAGGATTCTCTGGGTTATCTGTGACGGCATACATATTGGAGTACAACGATGTGTGTGAGTGGGAGGGAGGCCTGGTCATGTGACTGTGACTGTGTCCACATGGTTCACTCGTCCAGGTGTTGTTAGACACAGGTTTCCCTGGTACGGGAAACAGCAGCACCCACAGCCATGCACTTTGTGCATGCTCGGGGGGCTGAGCTTAGGCGTTGGGGGAGAACTTTGTAGTGATAGTACCCTACCTGATAGCAGACCCCGTGGGACCTACGTGATGATTGGTGGCTGAGAACATAGCTGTAGCCATCTGTGTGATCTGGGGAGGGAGCCCATTCCAGCCTGTGGGGCAACTGAGGTACATTCCCTATGTACTTGCATTTGTAGTTTTGTTGGTCACATACCTGCGCAATCCTCAGGGATCACAGATGTGTTATGACCGCCTGTTATTTCAGTTATGTGGTAATAGTGTGTGTAGGACACATGACAGTGTTAAGGAGGTATACCCACTGGATTACACCCTGAGCTAGGTTATGCCTCCCCATTTCAGCTAGCTGGCGTGCATTTGATATATATTGAGGTAGCAAACCTCGAGAAATCATAATCTGGATTAAAACAAAGGATTGTAAGAATGAATACAATAAAATTAAAACAATGAAATCAATAAACCCAAATAATAGGTAAAATCGATAAATATAAAATCATACATAAAAGAGTTATAACTAAAGCTGCCAATAACATAATAAATACAAATAAGATCATAAAGTTATATATACTATATATATAATCTTATACCTCATATATATATATATATATTCTCTGATATCTATATAATATATTAAAAATTAGTGACCATACGAATGAAAGAAATGTAAGATGAGAGAGGGGACATATATTAATTCAACATAAAATAGAAAGGTCGTTCCTATTGCCTTTTTTTTAGCTGTTATGCAATGACAACATAGTGCGGCGGACAGGAGTAAGGTGAGGAGAACATACATAAAAACATATAAATACCATCAACCGATACCTTTTGGGGTAAAAACCTTTCTGTCAATATGAGGAGGCATTTGCCACTGAAATTAAATGTTTACACAAAAGAAGTAGAATGAGTAACAATAGTGTTGTTAATGACTTAATACCAATTAAATAAATAGTTAAATAAAATGAATTAACACACACAAACAACCAATACTGATAATTATTAAAAAAAAATACGGCAAGATAAATGAGAAGACGTAAGGGCTAAATTAAAAAACACACAAACGATAAGATCTGTTCATATGTGTTTTAAAACCATAAAAACTGTCATAGGTGTATTAAAAAACCCGTAAACATATAGAGAAATTATATAAAAACTAGGACCAAGGTCGGGCGGATAGCCACTACCCGCGGGGCTTTGTAAACAAGCCCCCAAGTCCTCAAAAGGATTCCATTTTTGTTTTTTTAAAACAAAAGAATGCCAATGTTATTTTAACTTAGGGGTATGTTTATCTAAACGGCGCACAAGTGTGCGCGGCGCACAATAGCACGCTAAGGTACCTTAGCGCATGCTAATGATGCGTTTTTGTGCCCCATACACCTGCGCGCCGCACTAACGGGCCCGCACATGTGCGCAGCGCGCTACTGTGCGATAGAGGCGTGGAAAGGCGGAGGAAGGCTCCCCAGGGGCGGAGGGAAGGGGTCAATGGTGTAGAGTGGGAGGGGAAAGGCTCCCCACACAGGAGCGGGGCTGAAATTCAGGTAAAAAATACCGCTAGTGAAAACCTCGCGGTAGAGCCGATTTAAAAGGGAAGAGAAACCATTTCTGTCAGCAATGTACAGCAAAACCAGGGAAACCTATAAAAAGTGAGCAGTGTGATACATGTGCACGGAACAAAAGGGCAAATAAACAGTAAAAATGACCCCAACAAATATAAAAAATTATAATCAAGCTGGGCAATAGTGATAGTAATGGGAAACATCAAAAAACACTCCCAAAAAAGCCCCAAAAAATAAATATGAATTTTAGAAGGGTCTACGCTCCGTCCCCATACAAGGTGAATGATCCCACAGTGAAATAGCACTGATCAGGGTTTCCCTCTCCATTGGACAGGTTACCTATGGCATGCACATTTCCACAACAGCAGGGCGGGCAGGTCGGAATGGGCAATTGGACAGATGCTGGGAAAGGGGATACAGAGGGCTGCAGGCGGCACATGCTGTGGTGCAGCTGGGGCACAGTGCGGACTAGGCAGATGCCTAGATGGCACCTAGGAATGCTGAAACTGAACAGCAGCCAGACAGCAACTGATGAGTGCCCAACATGGGCACGAGAGTGTTTAGCACAGTGTCCACAGGGGATAGTACCCAGCAGGTACCCCCAAGGGCACGGAACATTGGCAGGCGGGGATTGGGGGACGTGAGGACAGATAGGCAGGCACCCCTACCCCAGAACCTGCACCATAGGCAGCCGCCTACCCGCACACAGGATGGCCTGAGACTGCGTACCACCAGCACCACCAGCAGAAGGGCATGTCAGCATGGTGGCACAGGGGTACTGGAGGTGGAGGGGGGCAGTGGCAGCTGCCCAGAGCAGACCCATGGCCTAGCCCTGTGCAGGTGGGTGCAATGCACTGCAACAGACAGGCCCTGCCGGACAAACAGTCATGGTATCATCAGGGAATGCACTGTCTTTGTGGCAACATGGTGGTGCAGTGCACACAAGCAGTGTGTTTGGAGACCAAAGGTCACAGGTTCAAGCCCCAGCTGGGGCTCCTGCCAATCAGTCCCCATATTTTACCCACAACTATATCGTGATAGTAAAGACGAACCTTTATTGCAGAGAACATCAGCATGGCTCAAACACCTCTATTTTACCCTACAGAGCACAGACACCAGAAAACATGCACATTACCTAGAGCAGATTACCCCAAATGCAGTCCTGGAGGGCCACAAATCCTTCAGGGTTTATGCTGTCTCCAATCTAAGGATGGAGCGGTACTGGTGGTGGAGGTGGCAGCAGCTGGTGGCCACAGCAGACCATGGCCTAGCCCTGTCCAGGTGGGTGCCGTGCACTGCAACAAACAGGCCCTGTCAGATGTACAGTCATGGACTCCCCAGGGAATGCAGCATATCTGTGGCAACATGGTGGTGCAATGCACACAGACAGTGTGCAAGAACAGAAGGTCACAGGTTCAAAGCCCAGCTGGGGCTACTGCCAATCCAGTCCACATATTTTTCCCACAACTAAACCGTGATAGTAAGGACAAACCTTTATTGCTGAGAACATACGCATGGTTAATACGCCTATATTTACCCCACCGAGCACAGACACCATAAACAGGCACATTACCTAGAGCAGAGTCTCCCAAATGCAGTCCTGGAGGGCCCCACACCATTCAGGTTCCATGCTGCCTCTAATAAAGATGCCTGTGCTGCATATCTATGCACCACCCCCATGGTATGCAGATGTATCTCATGCATATTATGAGGGACAGCCTTGTTATGAAAACCAGAACAGTGTTTGGCACACCAGGACTGGAGTTGGGAACCTCTGCCGTAAAGCAGCAGCCAACAGGGCAGACACACCCAACCCACACCCACACCCACAGGCCCCATTTGGCCAATGCCTCCTGGAGAGGCAGGACATTGGGCCCTGCGTGCATCTCCCAATACTAGCACTTGCATTCCTTAGCAATGCCACCCTACACCTGGGTATACGGTACACAGCTATCAAACGTTTCCTATGATTACTGGCAGATAGCAAGTCCCTACGTTAAGCACAGTTTTGCTCATTGAGCTCCATCATAACAATCTTTCTGATGTCTGCGGTGTGTGCTTCAGGTCTGGTCTCTGACATTGTTTACCACCCTGGACGGGAGTGACCCCCAACAGTATTGCGTACCATATCCATGCCTGTACTGTGCCCAGGACTGGTGTGGTGGGCAGGGCTGCTAAACTCCTCTATAGTAGCACAATGCTGGCATAGGTGTGGGAGTGTGTGTCTATACAGTGGTGTGGTGGCTGCAAACACCTTCCACAGCCCACACTGCCATCACTGTTGCCAGTATTGGCCTGCCAATGGTTCATAATGAGGAGCAAGGTACCATGGGTATAGCCCAGACAGGGTGGCCTGGCCAGGATGCATCTGCACAGGGCATAGTGCACTGGCTGGGACATTTTAGAGCCCGCCACCACCTACACAGACAGTGTGACCTCAGTTATGTCCTGCTGGGAGATCACTCTCACCCTGACTGTGCAGTGACGACAGCATGGCTAGGCACCCCCATAGTGCTATATAGTATTTCTGTCATGTGATATTTATCCGGTTTCTTTTTGGGATCAGCACCAAGCTGATGTATCTGCTTGTTGTGTATGGGATGACATCCCAGTTCTGGGTGCATGCATTTCCACCAGGAACATGCACTATGGGACTAGCATAGCAGAATGTTTGAAGCTGGTATGTGTCTTGATGGAGCTCCTTGCATGCGGTTGTAGTGGCTGAAGGCTTGCTGCAAGGAGAATAATCAGATAGTGGTGGGCGTGCCCAAGCTTAAGCACTATGCCAGGCTGTAATGTATGTCTGCTAATTGTGTTATGGAGGTGTACAGAGCTGAATTGACTGCGCTGTAGGGTGGCTGTTCTAAGACGGACTGGGGTCTGATCGGTCACCTCTAAATGGCCACCATTGCAGAAAGGTAGAAAAATGGATCTGTTGATGGGAGGAACCTGTTTGCCAACCTCAGCCCTGGAGGAGAAGGGTTGGTGGTACATAATCCTCGAGGTTTGGTTCATAGGGGATACACCTGACTGACAACAGGACAGACAGATAGATCACACCCGCGTGTTTCTGAAGAAACTAACCCTATCTCACACAATAACATCTGCTTTGGCGCGTACCTCCAGTATTTAGTCAGGGCCATATTTACTATCATGGAAGGTGCTGTGGACCTGAGTGTCCTGGGCGCTTCCCTACCGCACCCTCGGGGTGAGGCACAGTAACCGCACAATTGGACAGGGTGTAATGCGTAACTCTGATGCCAGTAACAACACTTTTCTTCATCCCATAAAGTTCGCGCGACGGTCAGTCACCCCTACCACTAGGACGTTCCGATCGTGCTGTGAGGGTGCACATGGTCAGTTCCCCCTACCAGAGCTCGAGGCTGTGCTGTGCGGGGCCCTATGCATACACACATATTGTGCTGTTATCTGATGGATCAGCTGATTTGCATGTGCCAGTGCCACCTGTAACAGGGTACGGGTGTGCTAAACCCATCCTTCGGGTGAACCACAGCAGACTGTCTGTGTTGAGGACATGCAACTCCCTCTGCAGCCAGCCAGGGGCCCCCCCTTGTTTCGCAGCTATACGCTGCTATGTGCATCCAGCCCATGTGGTTACTTCACTGCCTATGGCGCCTCAGTACCCTTATACTTCTCCCCTTCCTCGCTGTTTAGTGGGTCTCAAACCCACAGTTAGGGGTTATTTGCGCCGTGTCCGCTCTCCTGCCTCACACCTGGTGTTCCAGCACTTTATTTCATGCCCCTACATTAGTTGTCTTTGAGACTTTTAGCTCCCCATCCAAAACACCCTCTTAGTACTTCTCGACCCCTATAAGGTGCCCTCCTTCTTCCCTCTTTCGAACTCCATCCCCCTTCTCTTTTCCCCCTTCCCCCCCCCTCCCCTCCTTTCTTGTTTTTCCACGCATCTTGACTCTTCTTCCTCCTTCCTCCCCTCTTTTCTTCGATTGTTCCGACTGCTTCTTCTTCACACCCCTGTATCTTTCATCGCCCCCGCCTCGCACTGATTTTACCACCGACGGCGATTATCACCTTATGAGTTCACAGTACTATATAAGGTGCAAATATACGTTATCCTGTGGAACACTTTATAGGGACTGCCCTATAGGGGACATTTTAGCCTGGTGAGTGGCAAGAACAGTGCACTTTTATAATGTGCCCTATGGCACATGGTGGCCCGTATAGTGTGACTTATGGCAGGCACCTTCAAATTACGGCCAGTGAGGGTGTGTTTGTAGGGCAAGCAATTGATAAAAATAACAAAATAAAATGCATGAAGGAAACAATACATACATTGCAACGCTGATGCTCCAGCCAGCGCTAAATATTAGGCACACTTGACGGGAGCAAACTCTATGACCCCTGTATCTCACCCTCACAAGTTCAGTATTTTGTGTTAGTCCCTCCCCCTCCTTTCTAACACAATTGTGCTACACTCCAATACGAGTCTCCTCGTCTCCTTTTTATGTCAGCCGCACCTACTTAAGATCCTTCCTATCGCGTTTAAATGCAGTAGTGCCAGCCATTTTCCACCAACACACACACCCCACTTTTGTGCTAGCGACCTTGCCATGATGGCCTCTAGTAGTGGCACCCTATATGGCGCCCTAATAGGGCCAGCTCTTTCAGGCAACATTGCTAGGGTGCCGTGTCCTAAGCGGGAAGTTGCACCTTTAAAACATGTGCCCTCTGGGTGTACCACCTCGACGGCCCGCCTTATGCAGATAAGCTTATGTTACTTATACTGAGTTGAGGGTGTGTGTGCTGGACCAGCGCATAATTAAAATAAAAATAAAATGCTCGACCCCCTACCTGTACTGCCAATATTATCGAGTCAAAGTATTGGTAAGATCTGGTAATGCCTTGTAGCCAGTCTTCTTTATTTAGGCACATTGGGCGGGGATGGAACCGCCATTATCCCACCCGTTCCCTAATGCCATGACCTTGCTCCCCCTGTTGTACCCCTCCACGTGTTCCCCTTCACATTCCATTGTGCTCCTCCTTTTTTATCAGTCTCCTACTGTATGCATTCACCTCCTGTAGCCCCATTGTCCACCTCCACTCTTGTGTCATCCCCTTTTTCTGGCCTTTCCCTTCGCCCCAGCTCTATCTCGTCTTTTACATATTTTTTTCTATCTCTTTTCTTAACCTTATCCGCTTCTTTCAATTCTTTGCACTTTCTCCACTTTCTCGTATTCTACTGGTCTTTCACTCGATCATTGCTGGGCACATCAAAAATCCGTGCCATGTGGACCTGGCCCCAAAGGTAACGTTCATACCGGCACCCTATCAAATGCCATCATATAAGCAAACATTCTAGGGCTGCCTTTGCGACGAAAGTGCCACTCTTTAAAATGTGCCTTATGGAGGTGCCTTTATGTTAAAATGATTTGCAGGGACCCGCTGTCCGCCCTTTGAAGTCAGTGATAATTAAAATAAAAAACTAAAATGGCCTCCTTAATTAGTCAATACTTCCCCATATTTAGGTAATGCCTCAGCCAGCCTGCTCTTTTCAATGTGCACAGTGGCGCGGGATTGAACCCATGAAGACCCGTGCATCACTTGGTCAGTGTCCTTAACCATTGTTGTGTACTGTGAGCTCTATGTTCCTGTGCTTGCACGCCATCAGCGCGCAACTTCATGCACTTTCCATTAGTAAAACTATCCGACGCAGATCTTAATCTTGCGCCTATGTTGAGGGGCCAACTTTTGAGACGTTAGCGAACATTAGCGCCATATCGATTAATCCCCTCCCATGGCCTATTGCCCCTTTTCGTTTTCTGAATGAACACGCCTCCCTACACCTGTCATATATAGCGCATCCCGCCACACGGAGCGCCTACCGACGGACATCGATTCCGGGGTGTTTTAGTAAACTATAATCCCTTAGTCTAAATCATCTAGACAGTGTAAAATTTGTATGAAGAGCAACCAAGTTCGCTATAATGCAATGATTGTCACGAAGAAAGGATCACTCTCATCGTGCTGCACCCAAAAGGAATTAAAAACTAAATAAAAAAACTGTGACTATATTTGCCTTATATCTCAAGGAAGAGCTAAAATGGGTAAGGTGCAGAACATTGCTGCAGATGCGTCAATCATAAAAAAACAACTTCATAAATTGATGTTGGAGTTCTCCAGGTAACAAAACTTCATAGTAACAGCGTTGGCCTTGCCGCATTGAGTTAAAAAAAAACTATCGCCATATAACTCTCTTTTTGTTCACTACAGTTCTTTTAATTACCACGCCTATTGTGGGTTTTTAAGTAGCGCCCCTTATTTGGCGTACCAAAATCGTGCTTTTGCTCTGTTCCAAATTAAAACTAGTATGGCATCCCCTATTATTCTGACCGATGCTTCTAACGCGCCCTCATCAGTAAAAACACGGAACCCTATGGTTATGTCCACCTACCATTAATCACCATCCGATTTTTTTCCCTCTCCCAATGAGAACAACTAACTTTAATGTAAAATCACTAAGACCTGTTTGCCCTAATAGTCTTAAAGGTCTTGTGTTTTCACCTCCACACTAACGTCCGGTCGAAAAACGACACTGCCCGTCACCCTCTTTACCGCCTCTTTGTTTTCCATGTTTGTGCAAGTTATCAGCAAATTATAAAACCAAGGCATTACAGAATCGAGAGCAACGCCACGCTCATACAATGTTATAAAGAAAGGAACGCTGTCAAGGAAGACTTGAACAGTGTAAGTATTGTTCAGATGTCAATCTTAAAACACACACTTCCTAAAGAAACGTGTCTAATTTCTTATGCTGTGTCAAGCGTTTTGTGCGGCCGATTTAAAATGAACAAAACTGTATATGTATCTTCTTTGCTTAGCTACACAAAAGGAAAATTTAAAAACCCGATTTTAAAAAACTGCTATTGGCTAGAAAATCGTCCCAGTGAGAGAAACTATGGGAGACTTATACAAAAAAAGGTTCTTCCTACGGGAGGAACAAGGTACGCACTCTAATTAGGACAGCTCATCGCGAAAAAAAATTCTAATAGTAATTAGTCAAAAAGGGCCACAAGTTAGCGGCATGCGATCAACAAATTATATATGGAGAATTAATGAATCTACTTTCAAAAATAAGAGAAAGATAGAAGAAAGAATACCTATCGTGTTGAATTTACATCCAGCTGTGCCCATACATTAGCCACTTGTAACGGGGAAAATTATATCTACATTTCGTTTTGCATTTTTACTAACAACTTTTTCCCGCCATCCATCGGAAAACATATTGTATTCGTTCTTGCCAACAGTTGTTTTAAATATCTTAAATAAGTATCTTGTCTTACTGCGTTTCCGAAGGTCTAAGTTGTTAAGGATGTCCTGGGAGCACAGCAATAGTCTATGATTATGTTTTATTGACGAGATTTGGCTCCATCAAAAATGATATCCCCCTGAAAAGAAAGGTCCCTCGGGAGGCCCCGAAACACAACGAAAAAAAGAAAAACACCGAATCCCGAAATGGCAAAACCCCGAAAAAAGCCATAGGGTAGGGGGACAATTTAAAAGGGGGTTTTGTTGTGTTCTTATTTTTCAAACCTGACAATGCCTCCTTGCCAGTCTTGGTATCTGTGGGTCTGTTTCGTTTTCTCACACAATTGTATTGATTCATGCCAACTATTTACGCCACTATAGTGCTATGCTTACCTACGTCAAATAGTGATGCATTAATTACGAACCAGATGGGAATGCAGTAACGTGACAGCATTTTCGGATGTTTTCTGTTTTATCTACGTTCTGTTTCCGATTTTTGAATAAAGGACATGCAAATGATATGCCGCATCGGCTGCATTAAATATCCAAAGTACGTCGCATATAAATTAAGATTATTATGATTAGTGGCATGCACTTACTGAACTCTAATACACCCTACTTGGCCTTACGACTTATGTCCCTTGCTATTGCCTACGTAAAATAGTTTCCAACAATTTCATGTCAATTATACAAAAATTTTACACCAATTGGTATTTAATGAGGGCCTTTAACATGCTGTGTTGAACATGCTACATACAGGTTATAATGATTTTATAAAAATGACTTCCATGGCATCCGGCTGGTAACTCAATTTTATAAAGCCATTTTCATGATGTATGTGGCCAATAATGCAGACTTCCTTAAAAATAGGCTCTCTTATAAAAATCCCTCAAAGGAATATATGCAAAATGTCTCTCATCTTGTATAAAACGTCCTGCTTTTTCCTTCCACTTTATAGTGAATGAGGCGGTCTCACAAAAAAACGTTTGAGATCAAAAATGAAAAAATAACTTAAAATTTAAAAAAATTAAGTATTCAAGGTCTATATAGCATATTTTGCTGTACAAGGTGAAGGCAATTTTTACATACAGTTGTGCGTCAGCAATTGTCACCCTTGCATTTTAAGGTATGTTGTGTACGATATTTTCAGAAAGGAGAAATGGACATATTCATAGTCTTGTATGGCCATTCTTATAATACTTTTGAATAGTAAGTTCAAATGGATATAACAAAAAAAATGATGTCTGCGCAACTTTATTACAAATCGTAATTTGATGAACAAAAACCCCAACATGACATGGACACGGATTAATGCCCACTCCTTCAATTATATTGGACAGTGTTGCACAAAATACCCCCTTAGGACCTCAGTTAATGGACAGCCGTCCCAAACCATTTCTTGTTAGCCATCTAAAGTTTCATATATTTGTCTGCTGGTGGTTTCTCTCCACTCTTCAAACTGCGAATTATTCCAGCTCATGAATGTTTCCAGGATGCCTTTGTAACCAATGGACAGATTTTCAGCCTCTGTCCAAAGGTTCTCATTTGGATTGAAATCCACGGATCGTCTAATTGCTGGCCAGTTTTGAAAAACAGTTCAATTTTGCTTCCTTTTTAATGCATTCTTTTGTACTTTTGGATGTATGTTTTGCGCGTTCAATTGTCCTGCTGGAGGACCCGACCATGACCTTACAACCCAGACCTAGGCCTTCTGACACTAGGTAGCTACATTTCTAGTCCAAAATACCTTGGTAGTTCCTCCAACTTGGATGATTCCTTTAATACATTTTAGACCTCAGTTCCTGAGGTAGCGAAACAGCCCACACAAAACATTATGGAACCTCCACACTATGTGAACTGTTAGGAAGGGTAAAAGGTGTTTTTTTTCCCCTTTATAAATTCCCTTGTCTTAACCTGTAAATGTATTGTTGGTCTGCTATTACCAAATGAGCTCTAAGCAGTTTGGTTTCATCTGTCTTTTCGTCCTCCAACACAAAATTGTTCCAGAAGGATAATGGTTCTCCAAGGCTTGTTGAGCCCAAAGATCAAGGAGTGCTGGTCTTATGTCCATCCTTTGAGCAAGTGTAGAGTCCTTCTTGGCTCTTTCACCATAAAGATCCTTCTGTTTTTAATTGCATGGACATGATTGGCGCAGATTGAACCGACCACTCCAGATTGACTCCAGGTCAGCATTAAACTCTTTGGATGCTTGTATGTGAGTGGGTGTTTTTCTAACAGTTTGCTCTAACCTTTGAGATTTAATGGATTAATTTTATCTTCTACCGACCACATCCTGGGAAGTTCTTGCCCAAGTTTCCCATGAGCAGCAAAACTGTAGATAAAGGAATCTCAAGGTCTTTGGCGGATGGTTGTACCCCCTTTCGAGAGATTGATGCTTTGCCGTGATAAAGGCTTTTTTGACAGTCTCAGGCAGCTCTCATGTCTTCAGCAGTTGTGTGAAAATTGAAAATGTGGGAGTGAATGTGGCCATTTTAAACATTAGTAGGTCACCATTCATTGGTGGATTCAAAAGTCATGTGAGTGCTGACAATTGATCACGGGTGTTCATCTAACTTGTACTGCACTTAGGAATTGTGGTTCTTACTGTTCAAACTGCTGATTCGATATTAGTTTATAAGGGTGCCAATAATCATGTTCTTATCAAATTCCATAAAAACACTTCTTATCCGACCCGCCTAATTATTACAAAACCTAGACAAATAGGATAAATCTGTGCCCTACCCAATCACATCTAAAATTTAAAGAATTTTTTGGCAGGATCATTTGCCTTGTAAACGAAATGCCTCTGTCTCGTGGCAAATCCTCCTTTTTTTTTACTTATTTAAAAGGGAATCAACCCTTAACACATACCAAGGAAAAAAAAATAGATAATGTCGCCCCGTGTTATTCAATTACTCAAAAGCATAATCTGACATTGTTGTACCTTCAATAATAGAATATTCTCCGAAGTAAATTAACTGACAAGAGGTGTTACGGGAACTGCCTGCTTTTCAACGTCCACCATACAAACGTTTAGCCTCCTCAAGAGTAGGACTCCCACGTCAAGGAGACAACTTTACAACTCCATCATGCTTTTAAAAAGTTTTAGTCCCTTTCAATTCATATTAACAAAGCATGATCTTCAAGTGCATCTAACTTCATCTTATATTCATTCAATTTGTTGATTTTTTCGTTTTAGTCGGATACAAACGCTGGCATGGGGCAGTAGGACATAATTCTTATAACACAGCCGCGACACAACGTTGCATTTTCATGGATCTCTGAAAACCCTCCCAGCCTTTCTTCAAGCTCATTGCATAGCCCCAGAAGCCCCCCCCCCACACCCCCCGTCATTATGTTATCCCTTCCTTTTATCAGTCCACAATACGGGTCATGTCGGTTAAACCACCCCCCATGGTTACGGGACGAGTTGATTCAAGGCAAATTCTTTAAATTTTAGATGATGGATTTAGAGGCACAGATTTATCCTTTTGCAGGTTCTCTGGTACAATAATCATGTCCTGGCAATGTCCCTAGTTTTTATACTATTCCCTACTATTTCGACAATGGCATAGCACGTATACATGACAGTACTTTTAGCTGTTGCCAAGGTCCGATTGTGGTCTTTTCATGGAGCATGGGACCGAGTGTACGCAGATTCTAAAATTCACCTAATGCTAGGATGCGCAAATACTTCCATACTCTTAGGTTTGAGCATTTACATCTTTGCTGTGTTTCTAGCCATCACATTGTCCTCCATGCCTGGTAAGATTATCTGTCCCAGGTGATTTATACTACAGTATTTTGTAAAGGCATAGCAGGGCTGCCTTTGTCGTTTATTAAGTTAAGGCACATAAACCTAACTTGTTTTTCAGACCAGTTTTACCCATAGCCCCCGGTCGTAGTATACAATAGACTCAATGACGTGATGCAACTATTTTAGTGCACACTAAATTGCCTTCAAATGCATACGAAACTATAAAGCATAGCCAACTATTTATCTTACATTTCTAAAAGGTAAATCTCTACAGTTATAAATGATGCACACATAAAGAAACATATTGAATGTAGTTCATTCTTTCAGGGTGAATTACATTCAGGAATTTTCCTATCCCCAGAAATCTTACAATTCAAGTGTGTGCCTGAGGAATAAAGAATTAAATGACTTGATGAAAGTCAGAAGTTGTGATAGTAGGAGTCAAATTGGGCTTGTCTGGAACAAAGCTAATTGATGTCACCACAAGGCTCCACCTCCACACCAAACTTTGATAGCTCCTATTAAATAATCAATATGTATTGTACTCTAGTGACTTTAAGGGCCCCTGTTACTAAAGCCCACCGAGGATTTGCAATTAACATAATTGCAAATCCTCGGTGTTAGCTGTCAGGGGGCATGGCCATCATGTTCCCGGCAGCTAATATGTGATAGGTTCTTGTAATGTGTGTTCCACCAAGGTGAGTTCATGTAACGACTCCCATAGAGGAATCGTTAGGTAAACCCACATTTAGAGCGTATTGCCACTGAGTACACAGCAATAATCCTGGAGCTAGCAGTAAGGTACTCTCTACACCGTTTCTCTGCCTATTCCCCACCCCGTCCCATGATTGACAATTTAAATGTGCATTTTAGAGTACCTTCGTGTTCTTGGCTGCTAGTTTCCATGCATTAATATGATTGTTATCCAGCTAATGGGTTTTAATAAAAAGGGTCCTAAAGTAATGGAGTTGATATCAACATTTTCAGCCTTACTAACATAAGTATTTATGAATACTGTTTTTTCCCCAAATGTATACTCCTATAAAAAGGTGCTATTTCGTAAGTTTACAAACTTTCAAATAACTATCAGACTCATGTACTATGAGACTTATGTACTCATTTTCTTGACTCTTCTATCTCAAATATATTTCTATATACAAATTTTTAAGACTTTTCTTGGTCCTTTGACCTTTATGTATTTTGGATACCAACAATCGAGTAAATGCAAAACATACTTGGCAAGAGATGCCTTTCAGGCATCAGAAACACAGAAACATGACGGCAGAAAAAAAGACCAGCATGGCCCATCTAGTCTGCCCTTCCCAGATCAACTAGCAATAGCCCCCTTTTTGCCTTAGAAATCCTCTGAGTTTACTCTTCCATGCCTTTTTTGAATTTAGATACTTTGTCCTCATGTTTCACCACCTCGATTGGGAGACTATGCCACACACATCTACCACTCTTTCCATAAAGAAATATTTCCGCATATTACTACGGAGTCTATCCCCTTTCAACTATCATCCTTTGTGATCCTCTCAAAACAGACCTTGTCTTCAATTGAAAGAGATCCTCCTGTGCAATTTATGCCATGGAGATATTTAAATGTCTATATCATATTGCCCCTATCCCGCCTTCCCTCTAAAATATATGTATCAAGATCTTTAAGTCTCTCCTCATATGCTAAATAACGAAGACCACTAACCATTTTAGTAGCCACTCTCTGCACTGACTCCAACTGGCTTATATCCTTTTGAAAATACGGTCTCCAGAATTGCACTTCACTCCTCCAAATGACTGGTCGCATCTGAAACTTATACAGAGGCATTATCACCTCCTATTTTTCTGCTGGCCCCTTCTTCTCCCTATACACCCAATCATCCTTCTGGCTTTTGCAGTTGTCTTTTCGACCTGTTTTAGCTAAGTTAAGATCATCAGACACAATTACGCCCAGGTCCTGATCTTCTTTTGTGGACTGATGTACCTCATCCCTACACTGTATCACTCCTTTGGATTTTTGCAGCCCAACATGCAGGACCCTGCATTTTTTAGCATCTAATTTCAGCTAATCAAATTCTAGACCATTCTTCAAGCTTAGCTAGATCCCTCCTCATGTTATCTACTCCTTCTTGGGTGTCTAGTCTTTTTCAGATTTTGGTATCATCCGCAAACAAGCAAACCTTACCCGAAAGCCCTTCCACTCCTCAGAGTCAGCTAATTTACTTGTACCCTTTGTCGCCTCCCACTCAACCAATTTCTAACCCAATCAGTAATTCTAGAGTCTATCCCTAGGGTGCTCAATTTATTGCTAAGTTGCCTGTGTGGAAAGATATCAAAGGCTTTACTAAAATCAAATACATTACATCTAGGACTTTCCCTTGGTCCAACTCCCTGGTCACCCAGTCAAAGAAATCAATCAGATTTGGCTGACAAGGCCTGCCTCTGGTAAATCCTTACTGCCTCGGATCCTGCAATCCATTGAACTTCAGAAACCTCACTATTCTCTCTTTTAGTAGCCTTTCCAATAATTTACTAACCAGAGGTTAGACTAACTGGCTGTAGTTCTCAATATCATCCTTATATCCCCTTTTGTGTTAAGGGACCACATGTGCCTTTCTCCAGTCCTCTGGCACCATTCCAACTCCAAAGAGGCATGGAAAAGACCTAGATAGTGGAGCCACTAGAATGTCTCAACATTCCCTCAGTATTCTTGGATGTATCCCTTCCAGATCCATGGCTTTGTTTACTTTTAGTTTAGCTAGTTCCTCACGGACACAGTCTTCTGAAAATCATTCGAGATCCCCTAGCTTCTGTTCCTATTTGTGGGTGTTTTCTGAGGTCCTGCTCCTGGCCTTTCATCTGTGAACACAGAACAAAATATTTGTTAAGCCATTCTGCTTTATTCTTATCAGTTTAAGGTTTAAGGTTTATTAACTTAATATACCGCTAAACGCAATGTACATCATAGCGGTTTACAGAGTTCAAATCGAAACAGTCACCAAAAGGTGGGAAGCGAAAGGAAAAGAAGTTACATCAATTGATAGGAAAGCAAACTAGGCAGATTCATACAACAGGACAGTAGAAAGGAAAGTGAGGGGAGGGGGAGGGGGAGGTGAAGACAAATCATGTGGGAGCGTTCAGGAAGGTCGAAGGAAGACAAGGGTAAAGAGGTGAGTTTTAAGGCGGGTCTTAAAAGGTGGCATGGTTACCTGTTCGAGGCGGATAGAAGGGGAGAGAGAGTGTCCACAGGGCACCTAACAAGGACTGGCTTATTCTTATAAATTATCTTTAAATTCTTCCTGAGGTTATCAATAGGCACTACTCAGTTACTTTACTTATCTCAGCCCTTTACCTCTGGTTTTAACTGCTTTTCTCTAACTTGCACTGGACAAGCAGTATAAAGTACATCTTCTCTATGGGAATTCCCTTTTCCTTCCCTAAACTGTATCAATATATTTCAGTATCATCAAACATTAACATCCCCTTAATCAGGAACTCAGCAGCTACCTCACAGTGGTTTTAGAATTTAAATTGGGCTATGGACAAATATGCTGCAGATTTCTCTTAAATATGAAACAAAGTAACTTTCCTAACCTATCCCAAACTATTTCAAACAATTAGTTTATACTTCCAGGTATCCTTCACATCGAATGTAATTCAATATTCAATTTTGGTAGCCCCCCCCAAACACAAAAGGTCTCATTACTCTAAAAAATTCCATACTAGAAGGTACTGTTTAACAACTAAAAACCCACTTACTTATTTTATATTTATAATCCCCAATTTAATTTGAGCCCAAATTTGTATCCTTCTAATAATTTTAACACCTTCAATGCCTAACCCTGACAAAATTAAACCCTTAAAACAACAACATTTCCTAATTCTAACCCCACAATTGATGTTTTCAGATCCCCTTTACATAAAGTAGACCCTTTTTCTGAGTTCACAGGATCTCCAAATCTTCCTGGGTCTCACAACTTTCCGGGTAACTTTCTATCTAAACCCCTGGAACTCTTGCCTGGGTACCCTCAAATCTAGGCCCCGGCTTCTCCCTTGGCCTGCTATAGCCCTTGCAGCCAATTAGAAGCTCTCTACGCTTCCACCAATCAAAAGGTCTCTATCACTTCCCAAGGGAAGGGTTAACACATTTCTTTAACAAAATACATTCTAACCCTTCGGGTTACATTCCACCCTTGCTAAGTGAAATGTCGACATGACATTTTGCAACACCTATCCCATTTTTTAACAAAAAAAACCTAAAACACCACAAACTCTTTTAAATAAGTAGGCTTTTGTCCTTTATTGGGTTCTTACAGAGCGTCTCAAAACATGGTACCTCACTCTCTTCCATTACCTTACCTCAGGTTCTATGCATTCATTAGTGTTCTCTCCTATTTGGTCAGAATCAGGATTACCTTCAGGTCTGGCTTCCAGAAACCAAACAGTTTCTGTTGGGCTCTGGCGTCACACAATTTTGCTCTGCAGCTTCTCCTGCTGCCACATTTACTTCAGACATCTCTGGAACTATACAGGTACTCCATAATGGATTTGGCCAGTAAACCTAATATTATTTCTATGTAATACTTTACAATTCCCAAACTTATCTTTAATTTTATATGTGCTTTCCCCCTGGTTCAAACACGTATAACAGCTTCATAAGGTGAAATCTCCCATTTGTCTTTGAGTTTGCGCTTTCCCCTACTCTTGTTGTTTCTAAGTAACACTCTATCCCCTTCCGGAGATGAGTGCACCTCTCGAATAACGGTCGAAGCGTCGCTTCCTAACTGCTGCCCTTCGTGCAGATTCTTGTTGTGCCACCAGGAAAGTTTTCCGGAGTCTTGATGATGCTGTTCAACCCAATCATCAAGTTTTTCCGCTCTGTTTTCCGAAGTCTTTGTTTGTAGATCGTACGGCAATCTGGAATCTCTACCAAACAAACAAATAACAAGGGTGAATATCCAGGCGAGCTATGTATGCTGCTGGTTGTAGGCCAATACTAATTCCGGTACATATTCAGCCCATCTCTTCTTTTTTTCACCTGTCAGGGTTCTTAGCATGTTCAACAAAGTGCGGTTAAATCTCTCACATTGTGCGTTACCTTGTGGGTGATAAGGAGTGGTATGACTTTTCCGCAGATTATAAACGTTGCAAAGTTCACGGATAGTAGCAGACTCAAAGTTTCTACCTTGATCCGAGTGGTATTTGCGCTGGAAACCCATAATCATTTATCCAGTGATGCACTATTGATTTGGCCGTTGTCTGAGCCGTTTGATTCCGTCGAGGCACAGCCACTGCATATCGAGTAAACATGTCTGTTAATACTAGCACATGTTCCATCCCATTAGTACTAGCTTCTAAAGTGATATAGTCTATAGCCAAAATTTCCAGCGGGTAACTTGCTTGAAAGTTTTTATATTGAGCTCTCTCTTTAGGAAACAAATCTTTAGCAAACAGACATCGTGAACACTGTCTGATCCATATCTTTATATCTCGGTTCATGTTTGCCCAATAATAGTCTTTTCGTATATTTTTTAGCGTAATTTCTTCATTTGGATGTCCCGCATTATCATGCTTCGCTTGAAAGGTTTCTTTGCGTAACTTTTCCGGAGTTATGAATTGCATGATTTCCATATTATCTCGGGGATCAATCGAGTTTCCGATACCACAAACTTCTTTCGCAGTGTAATCGGCTTCGCTCTCTCCATAGCTTCTTTTGAGTACAGGTCCAGCTGCGGATATCAACAGGGTCTTTTCAAGATGGGACAGGACTTTTTGTAAGTCCGAGTCTTCACTCTGTCTCTGTTGTAACTCTAATCTGGAACAACTTAGAATTTGTCTAGCACACATTATTTCACGAGGTTCTATCGCATTTTCTGCATTAGGCCACAGCCTTTCCCGCACCTCTTTAATCTTGAGTAAGGAATCCTCAGATCTTATTCCTCCTTCCACTACCTCTTCCTGATTAAGTGAATATCTGGAAGGCAAGCTAACAGGTTGTTGGCCAGCATTTAACATATGTACTATTATCTTGTCTTTGTTCTGGTATAACCAATGTAATGGCTACACATAAATCAGTAGGTAAAATAGCTGTTTCTGTGCTTGACACTACCACTGGCGTTGCTGCATATTCTCTCAACTTAGTACAGCTTCCTAGTAAAATAGTCTCAGAAAGTGGAGGAAGTGTCACCGTTTTTCTTCCAATCAGCTTGACAAATCCAATTTTTTTCATTTTTGTTATTCTGAACTTGTCTCCATATTTTGTAAATCTCTCCTCCCTTAAGCCAGCTATTGGATACTGCCATCCCAATTCAATTCTTGCAGTACGTTCATGCCCAAAATTCCGGGTGTCATGTTAACTTTTCTGTAGGCCATGTCATCTTTTACTATGAGTACGCCACAATGCTTTATTTCTTGTCCAAGGCACGTCATATCCACTTCCACACATCCCACTATTGGAATGTTTACACCATTCACAGCGGATAACTTTATTAGACTTGCTTCTTGCATTTGGTTACAGTCCTTCAGATGTTGTTGGAAGTAACTTTCTGCTAAGGTCGTTACTTCTGACCCAGTGTCTATACAACACCTTACTGGTACTCCAGCCATTGTAACTTCTAATATCGGACTTTTTCCAAATATTTTCTGGTTTTCATCCTCCTCTCCAAGGGAACTTACTCGCAATGCTCGAATAGTAGATGAGGAGGGTAACTGGGTAAGATCTGCTCTCACTGGAGTCTGAACTGGAGGCTTAGCCTGTTTCCGTTGATTACTATCCAGATTAACTGGCACTGTACCACATATTTATTCTAGCGTTAACTTTTATTCTTGAGGTGTCTAGTGCAGTAGTCAGATGAATCACCAGGAACATCAGTCTGAGTCACTTCTGGAGATCCATACTCGCTCACTCCTACATTGTCTTGCCACATGTCCCGATTCGAAGCATCGATAACACACTAGGTCTCCTCTCTCGTTTCTTAGTGGTGCCCTTCGGTGTTGGGTATCTTTCAACTATTTGGCCGGTCTCTGACCCACTGCCCTGTATGCAGTTCTCTCATAGTCAGATCCATACGACGGATTATTACCATTCCAGATACGTCGTGGAGTAATAACTTGGGTCCTGTCGCTGTCTTTTCTCTGAAGTAACTCAGTCATCATGTGTTTCAATTCATTAACTTCCATTTCATAATTTGTTTCCACAGTAGCTCCTCTTACTGTAGCCTTCATTACGACCTCTCGACAGAATTTTCACATTTCCCTCTCTCCAATCACATGACACATCTTCTTCAGACCACTTAACCGCTTCTTGCAATAAGGATGCAAAAGTTATTTCTGGAAACTCTCTCCAATCTTTTCTTCATTTCTCTTCACAAACTTTCTTCTCTTATTCCTAATACAAATCTTTCTTTTAGTATCTTCTGAGGATACCTAAAACAATCAGGATCAATAGCTTCAATCCTACTTAACTTTTCTTGTAGCGTATATGCATAAGTGCGCATATCTTCACCCAGTTCCTGTCTTCTGTCATAAAATTCCTTGATTCGTATACTCACAGGAACTTTATCACCATAAACGATTTTTAGTACATCAAACAAGTCTTCTACCGTATTTTGCGTATCCGGTGGAACAAAACGAGCTGTGTCTTTAGCTTGTCCAATTAAATGGTCTTTAACAATTTCCAGTTGATCTTCCGGAGGTATTCTGAGAACTTTTAGTGCTGCTTTTGTCCTTTCTATCCATTCTTCCACCGTATAATCTCCATGTTTCTTTGGCATACCTGCGAAATCAGGTATCTTTTTATCCCTGGGAATATACATGGCTGTCGGCATCCTAGGGCCTTCTATGAATCTCTCCAGAATCTTTCCTTTCCCACTGTGCTCCAGGAGGAGCTGAAGCCGTCTACCTGGACTGAAGCCTGCAGCGGAGAACGAGCCTGCAGCCTGCCTGTGACCAGCGGCTAAAAGAGCAAGCCTTGCTGCATCACAAAAGAGCTTCGAAGGAGACGGAGTGCTGATCGCTGGCTCTCACCCTCCACACGACGTCACACAGCTCCACCACCCAATCGGGGCTCCACTCTCTGCTTTAAATAGAGAGCGGCGCCAGGAGAGAGATCCTTTCCCACTGTGCTCCAGGAGGAGCTGAAGCCGTCTACCTGGACTGAAGCCTGCCAGCGGAGAACGAGCCTGCAGCCTGCCTGTGACCAGCGGCTAAAAGAGCAAGGCCTTGCTGCATCACAAAAGAGCTTCGAAGGAGACCCGGAGTGCTGATCGCTGGCTCCACCCTCCACACGACGTCACACAGCTCCACCACCCAATCGGGGCTCCACTCTCTGCTTTAAATAGAGAGCGCGCCAAGCGGCGCCCGCGCCTTGCGGGCCCGCGCCTGAGGGCCGCGCAAGAGGGCCCTTTGGCACGGCCCTTAGGCAAAGGTGCATCAAGGATCATCACGAAAACGCAACAGCTCTCCATCGCAGAGACCAACAGCCGATCTCAACGCACCGCTGAGCTCCCTCAAGGTCGAGCTCGCGTGGAACCACAGAGCTGACACACCAAAGAATCGCAGCAAGTATACGCTACCAAAATAACTCTAATTTCTCAACAATCCTATCTTGAACAGCTAAAATTGATGGACTACACTAATTATTATGTTGAATTCTTCATTCTGGTACCAGATTAACAGGCTATGGCCAACAATCAATCCCTATCTGTATAGAAGCTTTAAGTCATATTATACTGTTTTACTAGAATATAGTAGTAAGCTTTACTTATAAAGGTGCATCTACTGCTAACATTATCACACTTAAGCTGTGATAATACCCAACCTGGAACTTATTATTGTTTAGCATTATTAGCAATCCAGTATTTGTTGTTAATTCACACCAGATCTTTGCTATTGTCCCTGATCTACCTCTGAATCATTACTGTTGTCAGTATTTCAACCCAGATTCAATTAATGGTTGGCTAACTTAATTTCAGATGTCATATTGCCATTTAGGCACTGTAGATTCCTAATCCATTACCAATAACCACTTTGACTTACTGTTGTCAGTAATTTAATGTACCTTGAATGTACTGTTGCCAGTAATTCCACTTTCATAGTACTGTTTCGTCAGTAAATTCATCAGACTCTTTATCTGCTACCAATAATCCTTGCCCTGATCTGAATGGTTGTTAGTAACTTTACTTTGATTTTACTTTGTAAGTAACTTAACTGTTTGATCTAGTGTAGATAGTGAAGTACTTTGGTTTTTACTGTTGTCAGTATTTTTACACTGGATTTACTGTCGTCAGTAACTATCTGGACTTACTGTTGAGCAGTTAAACTCACTTTGAATAAAGGCATTCACTAGATTGCCCTCACATTTGATACCAACCTCTTTACTGTTACCAGATACCCTATAACAGCAATTGCACACCCACATTAATATTAAATTTTAACTAGCACCGGTGATAGAAATGGGATCACCACAAAATGCAACTAATTCAACTCTGACAAATTGTTAAAATAATTACTTAATTAGTAATCACACTAGCGATTACTAATAAACTATTGCTCAGAGCCTACACAACAAGTAATGTGAAAAAATAGTCACCTATCATCAAACAGTTTGGGTGCACAAACAAACCCCCAATCATGGCAACCCACACATAGAATAATCATCCCAAAACAAAAAACCATAGATTAATCCACATAAAATACGTTCCTCATGGCACCCCTCAAGTTCAACAACACCACTCTGATATGTTAAAAAAACTTAGAAATCATTATCAACACAATATTAATCAGTTGGCCAGGTACAATGGAAAAATAAGACTAGCCTATATTCACAGACAGTTCTAGACAACCCAAAAACCAGATGATACTATGTATAACCGAGGGGACATGGCTAATCAGACACAGACAAACGTGTTTAACTGCTAAATCAACTAAGGCAACAATAACTACGGACAATTCTACACACATAGAACTCACAAAAAAAGGTGGTGGAGTACTAATAATGTCGCAACAAAAAAACGAACTAAAAGCCAAAAAACTAACATCGAAACTACACACCAACATAGATACCCTTATTGTGAAAATTGTTGGGCAACATAAACAATCTGCCTAATTTACAGGCCAGCCAGGACAAACAATCAGAAAATCTAGACCCACTAATTGACTTTTTAAAGTTCCTCCACTGAACAAAAATCCAATTATTATGCTTGGAAGACTTCAAAAACACCTCCATCACTACCAGCATCATATGCCTCCTCTTTATGGAATCAACAATAGACATAGGATTTTCACCAAATAATAAAACCACTAGCACACATGAACATGAAAAGGTGGTAATTCCTTTGACATGGTATTCCTTACCAAACGAAACTCGCTACCAACTCATATCAACCCAACATCCCTCAATTGCACACGGACCCCATGGTCAGATCACTCTATCAAACTTTTAATATCACAATAATAAACACAGTCATGTAAAACGAACAAACAACTAATGCACAATACATCAAGATTTAAAAAATACAATGAAGAAGAATTCCTCGACATAACTAATCCCTAATTTATCTACCATCCCCAATATAAACCTAGCTTGGCAGCAGTAAACGAACTGGCTACAAAAAACCATCAAAAATGCTGCAGCTAAGTAAACAAATCAACGTAAGAAAAAACACACACCCTAAAAAAGACTCCAAACCCCATGGTACGAATTAAAAGATTAAAGCTAAGCTAATGAAAAGAACTTAAGGAAAAGCCGAGATATAAATGGCGGGAAAAGAAAAATAAACAACACCATTACAAAATGGACATTCATAACCTCACGCAACTCAACAAGATATTCTAAAGCACGAAAATAAAAACAATGCCAAGAAAAACTACCACTGCCTCTATCTACAACCAACGCAAAATAAATAGACCTTAGAGAACTTTTCTCCGGCAATTGTTCCAAAAGCTGACTACAATAATAATCACAACCTCCAGTAATGAAGATCAGACAGACATTACCCCACACAACACTGGGCAAATTATTACTATGAACAAGACAAAGTACCAATTACGCAGACCACGCTAAAGCCAGTAGGACACTTCACAAATACTTAACACAGTTTACAATGGTCTGTATTTGCAAACCCTTCAACCAAAGTTGAACTCAAATCCATTCATCCACAAACATTAATACTACTACATCTCTACTTGAAACCCCTGTCGCACGTAAACCTGGATAAAGAACGCCCTACCTGTACTCTCTCAGTTCATCCTACCCAATAAATAAAACCTCTCCCTAAAAACTGTTGGACTCAACTACCCAGTCCTACTCGCTAAAACACGCACAGCAATCGCGCCAACATTACTAAAAAAATACTACCCTTGGGGCAAACTCATCACCTAATTTCTTGACAGACCCATATCGAGTATCGCATTCATGGCCAAATTAATCGAAAAAAAACTGTACAAATTCAAAACACAAGGAATTCCATTTGATAGCATTCAGCCCCACTTGTACGACCAGGCAATATGGTATTTCGCCCCAGACACGGAGTTGAATCACTACTAAGCAGTGCTAATCCAATAAACTGTGAGAGGAATAGGACACAAACCTAAACAAGCATTCTTACTCATAGTTTCATATCGACGTGGTCTGCAGCACTTCGACAGTGTTCACCACTCAATAAATGATCAATAAAACTTAAACAAATAGGTATTAAATTCCACTGTCCTAAATGGTTTACTTCTTATCTGGAAACAGAACGATCACAACACGGTTACAAATCGGTAATCTCTCATCAAAAACATACAAACAAGAACTAGGCCTCCCAAAAGGCTCAGCTCTATCAGCGTTGCTTTTTAACATATACCTAAAACACACTGTACAATATTTAAAAAATTCAACGTCCTCTATCACCTATATGCGGACGACATAATGATGTATGTCCCATTCAAAATCCCAAATATCCCTACACAACTCATTAACGACTGCCTCACTGAAATCAACACCTGGCTAAATGAAAACAATCTGCACATCAATCACGCAAACACATAAGCCCTAATAGTAACCAAATGCACAACATTTATTCCCCCCTCGCATAGAACATTGCAAAATAATAATATCATACGGAAAACTGAAATACGCGACTTAGGTGTGATACTGGATAAACATCTCAGCATGGACACACATGTAAGAAATATAGCAAAAAAAGTTTACTTTAAACTAAAAATATTAAAGCAACTCCGCCCACTAATGCACTTACAAGACTTCCAACGCGTCATACAAAGCAATCTAACCCCACATTTCGACTTCGCAAACCGAAACCTTACTTGGCGTAAACAAGGAAGCCATAAAAAACTCCAATTAGCACAAAAACGCAGCAGCAAGGACCATAACGAAAGCACACCTTTCCAACATATAACCCCAATCTTAGAATATCTACACTGGCTCCGATTCAAAGCCGCATAGAATATAAAACTATATTAACACCTACAAAGCCATAACAAAAACAGCACCCTGCCCATAAATAACCTTATCAAAATAGAAACCTACACACAATCTACAAGGAGAGACCAGCTCAATAAACTAACCACTCCAAAAGAATTCATTAGGGCCAATAAATCCACTAACAAAAAGCCTTCTCCCATGCAGCACCTATCTTGTGGAACACAATCCCAATAGAACTAAGACAATTACCCGACATAATGGAGTTCAGAAAAAACTCAAAACACACTTATTCACAAAGCATTATGGATCTTTGACCAGCACACCACACACCCCCCAACTGGATAAAGGATAATCCCACCCCGAGTAATACACAACTCAATCAAAAGAACGACGTGATACACCCAAAAACAAAGCGAATACGTAAATGAAAAACAAAACATTGTATATAGTTTAATTATGTTCAAACTGTACATAGTTTACTAATTGTTAATTGTTAATTGTTAACTGTATTTATCTAGCTACAAATGTTATATGTAAAAACAGACCACCCTGTTTATTGTTGTTATATGGAAACCGCAACCTGATCAATGGCGAAGGAGCGGTATATAAATAATATGTTAATTAATTAAATTAAAATTAAATCTGCCGTTCTTTCCATTGCTCCTCCTGCATTCTCACTACAGCTTCTTCTCTCCTCCTCAATTCTTCCTCCTGCAGTTCCATCCTGGTTTTGTATGCTCGCCATTCATCTCTGAGCTCCGCAGCCCAGTCTTCCATGACACTAATGCACTCAATCTCCTCCAGCCAACAGAAGTGTAACTTAGAAACAACAATATTGTGTAGACCGCTGTAGCTACTACAACAAGAATCGTGGAATAACCCCTTTAAAAAAAATGAAAAATCCTGTCCGTGACGCCAAAACCGCGCCTCCTGTGGACCCCCTCGGGGTTCCGCGCTGGCCCGGGCTCTGACTTGGCAGCGGCCGACAGGGGCTGTCGGCTGCCGATCACGGTAGCGGGCCAGTTGTTATTCCCCAAGAGCCGGGCCACACATCCCCCCTAGTATTCACAGCAAGGGCGCATAAAAGTCGGGGTTTGTACGATTCTGAAACAGCGCTACTTAGCATACACATTGTGTAACTTAAGGCACTCAAGTCGGTTGCGAAGTAAGAGAAAACACATTTATTTCAATTCAACATTAAAACATTTATAAATCATTCCCTTTAAAACTTATTCTTTATTTCTGGCACAAAGACACAAAGTCCACTGCGGCAGTCCTATACTTAGCTGAATCCTCTTCCCGGTTGGTAGGTGAGTATTCAGCACTGTGCTCCTTCTGTGTGCGCAGTTGGGGCCCTTGTTGAGTCGTTCTTGGTTTTTTTCTTCTCCCTCACCTATATTAAAAAAATCAAAAGGAAGGAAAACCTTGTCTCTCCCTGGGTATCTTAACAGGTATTTTTCTGGGACAACTTTGGTGTACTTGTGGGCACTAACTTCAGGGTACAATAAAAGGATAATTCAAGTTCCCTGCTAATTTTCCTTTGCTCAGTCTTTTTTCCTATATGCATTTATAGGCACACTATGAGAGCTTGGTTCTTTTGACTGCCAGAACAACTCTTATCTCTTGTAAAGGCCTTACTGCTTTAGCATCTTCAGTTGCAAAGGTAATTTTCATTTGCTTCAGTCACACTCTATTTGAGGACTTATGAACTTATACCTACTGAGCCTTTTAATGCTGGTATCTCACCTTGAAAATAGCACTTTTCTTATAAGCACCTTGTTTCTGACCTAAGTCAGGATCAGCATATAACTTTCTTTTGTCACAAGAATAATATTACAGAAATACTGTGCATCTTTTTCAAAGAAAGCAGCAACATTTAACAACACAGAACATCAGAATTCTCTGCTCTGCACAGCTGTTTTGCTAAAACAGAACCAGTTAAGAATAATCTCAACTTCAGGCAAACACTTCTCTGACTTAGTAAGGTTCCTTTCATTCATCTGCATTGTACCTTTCAGAGAAACTACAGGTAAAACTTCTCTTTAACTCAATTAGCCAGATTCAATTTATCTTCACACTAACAAGGACTGGCTTATTCTTATAAATTATCTTTAAATTCTTCCCGGAGGTTATCAATAGGCACTACTCAATTACTTTACTTATCTCAGCCCTTTAACTCTGGTTTTTAACTGCTTTTCTCTAACTTGCACTGGACAAGCAGTAAAGTACATCTTCTCCAGGTAAAACCCTCTTTCTTTCTTTTTCTTCTGTTTAACAGAAAAGCTTCTGGTTTCCTTGGAAACAGGGATTCCATTCAGTTCATATGACTGACTTTAACCTATCATGTGCTGTGTTCTAGGAATTCTACAGGTTGTTACTATCAGAATGTTCCCTTGATCTCCATTTTAAACTACTCTTTTTACATTACTTTCTATGGGAATTCCCTTTTCCTTCCCTAAACTGTATCAATATATTTCAGTATCATCAAAACATTAACATCCCCTTAATCAGGAACTCAGCAGCTACCTCACAGTGGTTTTAGAATTTAAATTGGGCTATGGACAAATATGCTGCAGATTTCTCTTAAATATGAAACAAAGTAAATTTCCTAACCTATCCCAAACTATTTCAAAAATTAGTTTATACTTCCAGGTATCCTTCACATCGAATGTAATTCAATATTCAATTTTGGTAGCCCCCCCAAACACAAAGTTCATTTACTCTAAAATTCCATACTAAATGTACTTTTAACAACTAAAAACCCACTTACTTATTTTATTTATAATCCCCAATTTAATTTGAGCCCAAATTTGTATCCTTCTAATAATTTTAACCCCTTCAATGCCTAACCCTGCAAAATTAAACCCTTAAACAATAACATTTCCTAATTCTAACCCCACAATTGATGTTTTCAGATCCCCTTTACATAAAGTAGACCCTTTTTCTGAGTTCACAGGATCTCCAAATCTTCCTGGGTCTCACAACTTTCCGGGTAACTTTCTATCTAAACCCCTGGAACTCTCGCCTGGGTACCCTCAAATCTAGGCCCCGGCTTCTCCCTTGGCCTGCTATAGCCCTTGCAGCCAATTAGAAGCTCTCTACGCTTCCACCAATCAAAAGGTCTCTATCACTTCCCAAGGGAAGGGTTAACACATTTCTTTAACAAAATACATTCTAACCCTTCGGGTTACACAAGGAAGAAGAACGCAGAGGAACGGGTGGATTGGAGGCGAGCACAAGTGGGTGAGGGGAGATGCAGACGATTTAGGTGAAAGGAGCGTAGGGAATGGGTTAGGTTATGGAAGTGAACCAGGTCGGCTAGATACTGAGGGGAGTGGGTGTGGAGGACATGGTGGAGAAGGACCAGAATCTTGAAATGACTGCGGAACTTGACAGGGAGCCAGTGGAGACGGATGAGGAGAGGAGTGATATGATCACGGATAGATGCATGAAAGATGAGCCGGGCAGCTGTGTTTTGGATGCGTTGGAGGTGTTGTAGTTGGGAGGCAGGGAGACCAGACATGACGGAATTGCAAAAATCGATGCGAGATATAACCAGGGAGAGAAGGAGGGTAGAAAGAGCCTGTGGAGAGAGAAAGGGACGAATAGCACGGATCTGACGTAGAAAGTAGAATGAGGTCTTAGAGATGTGAGCAATGTGATCCCGAAAGGTGAGGCCAGGGTCAAAAAGGACACCCAAGTAACGGAAGGAGGAGACTAAGGGAATGGGGGAGCCAGAAAAGGAGGGGGAAACCAGGGGAGGGGTACCGTCACGTGAAAACCAGATGGCCAGAGTTTCTGCATATTCCTCTGCTGCACTCTTGAGTCTGAGAATACCACGTTTGCCCTTCCTCATTTCACTAACATATCTGAAAAATGTCTTATCTCCACATTTTATTGCATTGGCTATTTATTCTTCTTTTTGAATCTTTGCTGTCCTGACTACTTTGCTAGCTTCTCTAAGAGGAAAGTCATGGGCTAAGTTTCATCCTGAAACATCCAGCCTTCTTTTAACTAAAGGCTAGTGGAGAAGTATCCTAATGGTTAGAACAATAGGCTAAGAACCAGGGAAGTCAGGAGTCAAATCCCATTGATGTTCTTTGTGATCTTAGGGAAGTCACTTAACTCTCTATTGCCTCAGGTACTAATTTAGACTGTAAGCACTCCAGGATCAGGAAGGTACCTAAATATAACTTGCCTTCACTTACTACTAAAACAGACATGAATTACATCTCTTTTCTTCAAACTGAGATTCTGTCTCTAAGAAACATGCTCACACACTCTCTGACTCTCTGAGAAATACATATGCTTTTTTTCTGATAAATCCACTCCCTCCTTTTGAGCAACATGCACACAACTTGAGGTTAGTGAGTAGTCTTCTGCTCTCCAGCTATGTATCTTCTTACCATTTCTCTAAATATATCCTTGTCCCCAAATATTCTGCTGTCTGTCTTGCCTAGATTGTAAACTCTGATGAGCAGGGACCCTCTCTTACATATCTTTGTACAGTGCTGTGTAAGCCATATAGTGCTATACAAATGATCAATAGTAGTAGTAGTAGTACATATTAAGCACCCTAGGTGAACCTTCACCCTTAGGCACCCCCCTGAGATTCTGATATGTAAACTTGTCATGGTCAGCCCAACCCTACCTCTCCCAAAACAATCCTGTAAAAATATATAATTGGACATCATACACACACACAGAATTTAATATTCAAAAGTATGCATGCCTGCAGGCAAGAAGCACAGATAGTTCTTTGAGTTTTTTGCCCTTCAGGATCTATCGTTTTGCTTTGATCACAGCTGCTTTTTGCCAACACCCCAGAAGCTCCTGCCCTAGGTGACCACCTAGTCTTGTATAATAGTTGCTGCCTCTAGGTTTTCTTGGCAATATATTACCAGAAGTAGATTGCCAGGCTTTTTCTTCAGAGGCAATGGAGGGTAAAGGGACTTACACAAGGAGTGCCAATGGGAATCAAACCCTTGATTTTCTGGGTGCTAGGCAGTTGCTGTAACCAATGGGCTACTCCTCCACTCCTGCAAGGAGTACCACCTTAAAGTAGCAGGTATTAAATAGTGACTCCTTGCTTTTCTCGTGGACAAGTTTATATAGTGTGTTCAAATACTCAAGAGTTGCAAAGTGGTTAAATTATAATTGTAAAAACAAAAATGTTGTATATATCAGTGCTTTACAATAAAAATGTGTTTTAATATTGTAGTAAAGGCCCCTTTTGGCTTAGCTCTCTGGGAAAGCAACCCAGCTCTAAACTACTTTACCATGAATGAGCAGAACAGCAGGGTACTATTTACATGCTTTACTTACAGATTAGAGGAGTAGCCTAGTGGTTTGAGCATCAACCTAGTACTCAGAAGACTGGGATTTAATTCCCACTGGTGCACCTTGGGAAGTCATGCTACCCCCCTTTGCCTTGGAAGAAAAGGTCTGGCAATCTACTTCTGGTCATCCCTTGCCAAGAAAACCCAGGGGTTGCTAGGTTGTCAGCATTGACTTGATGGCATTTAACAACAAAAAAACCTTGCAAGTTTAAATGTGCAGCTTCTCCATAGACTTATTAACAATTTTCATATTAACATATAGCCACTTGCACAACTTAATCCATCTTGCTTTCCTCAAATCATAACATTTGACCCTCTCTGCTCCAGTTTCAGCCTATGGCTTTAAACAGCAACTCCAAACATGTAGCTTGCTATAGCAAATTCACTTCCAGTTCAGTCTGCAATTTAACTTACAGTTAACTTGTCTAATTACATTTTCCAGACAGGCTATAACATTTCTATTATAGCTTCCCTTTAGCTTATATGCCTTTTACTTGCACTGCTATGAGCCACAGTGTTTATTCTCATTAGGAGAATACTTCACCTGTGTTGTCTGGTCAGCAATGCCCAGTCCTCTCATAGCTGGAAAGATTCTAAACCAAAGCACATTTCCAATGATACTATAGTGATCCATCTCAGCTTGTCTGTCTGTTAAAATACCAGCTAATTGCTTCTCTATGGATTATAGTCAGAAGATTTCACAGACTTATTATTCCTTTGTCTCTGTCCTTAATTTTTTTTAAACGCAGCATTCTTCCTTTATTACAGATTCTTGACAATTAAACATCAAGGATTTTTCATCTAAAACTGTCCACCTGTCTTGAAACTCTCTGGGCTGAGCTTCACTTGCCTGTCTGCCTATTTCTCTGCAAACAGTCTGACTTTTTATTTTATTCACCAACAAACTGCCTAACACAGATACCTTGGGCTGAGGCTGAGTGCCTGTGCGAGCTCACTTCCTGTCAACCCAAGACTGCCAAATGCTCATGTTAGCTAGCTTTCTTTTAGAGCTCTACTACATGTTCTAGAATCTCTAGTGTTCATCCAATATAAAAATAGGGGTGTACTATCCAGAACACCAGGGATTTCTCTCTTACCTAGGCTAGTTGCATACTTCTGCGGTAACCGAATATCCATTGTGCTTCCCATTAACTTAATGGGGTTGAATCTATTGGCCTGGTTCCCCAGTTAATTCATTTCTACTAGTATTTGAGAGAGGTTCTATAACTAGTGGTTGTCTGATCGTTCTCTGGTCCACTTTTCTTTGGGTTCTCATTCTTCTTCTCATCCTGGGCACTACATTGCCTTCTTTTTAAACTTTACTTTGGGTCTATAGCTTCATAATTTCCTTTCTGCTCAATCTCACTGGCCTCCCTACCTTGACTGCTTGGGGTCTATAGTCAACTTTTCCAAATGCATCTTAACCATTCCTAGGCTGAGCCCTATGCTCATCCTTTCCATTTCTCTTTCTTTATGTGCTTAAACCTCTCACTTAGGCCCTGTTCCCAAAGCTGACCTTTTCTGGATGGTTCATATCCAGCTCTCTGGCTGCCTTTCCTTCCATGTCTTTTGGATGAAAAAATAACCTTGGCCTGCGTTTATATAATTATAGGCTTTCCTTTCCTCATAAGACCAATTTCTAGGACCTCCATCTTCAACTTGCAACTGTTATGCTGTTTCCTTAGCACATCCTTGGATTTCCTGTTTCTAACCAGGGTTCGGATAAAGGACATTTTCTTGTCCCCTTTTTCCTGGCTTCTATTTTATGGTCTGACTCGCCAACATTTTCCTCTGAAGTATCCTTTTCTCTAGCACATAGCCCCTTTGAAGGCCTCCAAATTGTCTAGTGCTTCTGGGATAATTCTTCCTGCAACATATACAGTTCCTAGTACAAGTAGTTCTTAGTTTTCGTTCTCATAGTATTAGTTAAGGCTGGCTCCTTTTTTACTACTTCTTCCAGCTACTAATTTCTAAGTGGCTACCAATGGCAAGCAGAATCAAATATAAAATGTTATTATTAGCTTAGAGTGGAATGCCCACATAAAAGTTCTAATCTTTATTTACTTGTTGTTCCTTATTGTCTGAAATGCACATTACATTCCTCCCAGCAAAATTTATTGGCCAAACCCTCACTTTCCAGTTTCAGACTCAAAATGACACATTGCTGTTTCAGCTTTTTGGCACCGTTTTGTGGAATGCACTCTCTGCTGAGTTACGTTCTGAGAGTTCTATGCCCAAATTCAAGAAGACAATAAAATAATTTTATTTAGTTGATTCTATCTTGGTATCTTTAGGGTTGGGTTAATTTTCTTTTCCCTTGCATTGTGTCTTTTGCTTATATGCTACCTGATTACATTGTTGTGCCATGCTTCTCCCCCCCACCCTTCTTTTGTGGCCTATGATGTTATTTGCGTTATATTTGCATAGAACATTCTGATTATCATATTTTATATTGTTTCAGATTTGTTAGCAAAGTTTCTATGAACTACCCGGATGTCCTTATTTCAAAAAGATGTTTCCTTCAACAGATGGAGTTGCTCTCAGAATTTTACTTTTCTCTTTGAACTTGTGGACCCTACTGTATAAGTTCAGCTTTTGGAGCTCTTCCTCCTTTACTTGATTCTTGGCTCCATCTAACAGCTGCTGTAAGGCCATAGCTTCATTACTTAGCCTTATCACTTCAAACTGTCTTTGGAAGCCTGCCTCACTAGCCTTCTGCAGTTTACTTTCCAGCTTCTCTAGCTGGGTCTCCACTTCCTCCTTCAGTCGAGTTGCTTCTTTAAGCTGGCCTTCTCATCTTTAACCTGTTTGGGTTCTGCACTTAGTCTTAATTTCTGTTGCATCTCTGCTTGCAGTGACTCTTGGGTATCCTGCAATTGATCTTCTAATCCCAAAACATCCTTAATGAATTCACTTGCTTGGGCCAGCATACTGAACATTCCAACTCCAGTTCTAGAGGGCCGCTTACCAGACAGGTTTTCAAGATTTCCCTAATGGGATATTCATGACATACATTGAATACAATGGGAGCAGTGCATGAAAATCTCATGCATATTTATTAGATATCCTGAAAACCTGACTGGTTTGTGGTCATCCTGGACTGGAGTTGGAGACCCTTGAAATTTAGTTCAACCTTTGGGCATTGGCTCTTCCAACCTTTTCTGTCTAGACTTGCTCCGTCTCTGGGTTTAACCTAGAGTTTCTGCAAATTAGCTTCTACTTTCTCCTGTGCCTGCTCAGCATCTTTCTTGCTCTGCAAGAGCTCTTCCACCTTGCTGGTCAGTTCCTCACATTCACTTTCCAGGACTTTCTTGGTCTTTTTCTAAGCTACCTATAAGCCCTTTGGCTTGGTTTATAGCCTTTGCATTCATCTGTTTTAACTCCTGGACCACTGCTTCATGCACTTTCACTTTTTCCTCCAGTGCCCTCTTCAGCTGGGTCACTTCCTTATCACTCTTTTTCCTAAGCAAACAAGGCGCAGCCTTGGCCAATTCAATCTTCAAGGCTTTTATGATCTGGTCACCCACCTATTTCTGGTGCTGAACCTTTGCATGCTCCATTCCAACTTTCTTGGTATCTTTCTTTTCTACCTGCTGCTTTTCTTCCATCCTTGACAAGTCTCCTGTAACTCTGTTATTACCCTACTTATTTTCTTATTGACTGCCTTAGAATTACCTGCTGCCTATGCCAGCACCTGCAAGAGTTCTTTATTATGCTCAAGACTATATTATATAATGATCAAGCCCAAATATTTTACAGTATTTAGAAGTATACATGTATGTACAAGGATGTAGTAAAGGCTGTTAGTGTAGCTGGGTTTAAAAAGGTTTGGACAAGTTCCTGGAGGAAAGGTCCATAAACCATTATTAAGAAGGGACCCAGGATATCAATGCTTGACACAGTACAAGCACTGAGGAACCTGTGTCTTTTGGGGAAACTGCTAGGTACGTATGACCTAGACTGGCCACTGTTGGAAACAGGATACTGGGCTTGATGGACCTTGGTCTGAACCCAGTATGGCATATCTTATGTTCTTCGTTCTTATATATTAATGTACTACCTTCAGACCATTTAAAGGATACAGAAGTATATATCTCTATTCTTAATACCTCTGGTATCTTGTAAACCTCCCTCATACTCAAGAACTCCTTCATCTGCCTAACCAAGGATTCTGTATTGGCATCTTTCCTCTCCAACTCTACCTTTAGACTTTCACAGTCCTCTAAATTTTGACTTCCTTTGATCTTGATACTGCTTTCATTCTCAGGATTGTAAACTCGGCTTTTTCTTGTTTGTTAGTCAAAGCACCTCCCAGCTTTCCTAGGACCGCATCACTACCTGCCCCTTTTCCTTCAATGACATTGCTTCTAGGCCAATAACCAGTGTCATCCAACTGAAACTCTAAACTCGCAGTGCTACCTTCCTGCACCTCACCAGCGCCTTTAGTTAATATCACTAAGAATCTCCTGAGTACTGCACTACCTGGTGGACATTGTTCTTGCCTCCTTGGCATTTGGGAAGGTCCCCAGGAAGCTCACGCTTCTTCCCCTTTTCTAAGGGTACTCATCCCTTAGAATTCTCCACATAAGCTCCAAGTGATTTTCTAGCTGAGGGTCCATTTCCCCAGCTATGTTTTCTGCAACTCACCATAAAATTCTTTCAACATTAGGAGATTCTTTTCAACACTACGCTGCTATTCTGCCATTCTCAGGAGTATACCATCCCTGGTCCTTAGAGATACCAACATAGCAGGAAGATTTTGTTTCCAGCCATTGTACATCTGCCCCTTCCCTATTTGTCTGTCTTGTTTGTTTTCTGATGTAACCCTTTTACCGGATCCTCAGGATAGCTACTTAGCTTGAGCCCATCCCTGTCACACAGCAATGAGCTATATCTTGGTAGCCTCACCCAGGACTCTGTGGTCACTAAGGTTTCTTTTTCGTCATTATGAACTCTTCCATATCTAATCCTCATAGGGACACAACTCTCCTATATAACCACTCTAGCCAGAGATATAACAGCCCAGCAAACATATAGCATTCCCAAATACCCTGATTTAGACTTTTGTGTGTTGGAAAAGGACAATTTTTCCTAACACGATTAGTTAAATCACATTTGATGTCATTCATACAAATATTACTAGGATACTTCCCCTTTACCTCCATTTTTTCACCATGCTACATGTGTGCATTAGTTTTCAGATGAAATGGTATGCCATGACAAATGAGGCCATTTTTTTGTGCATATACCTCCAAACCAAACAAATGAACAAGGTTTCCCAAATAGTTATTTTGCTTTTAGTACCTATTATAATCTGTGTGTATGTCGGTGTGTAAATCAGTTATTTAAATGCAGAAATGAATAATAATTCAAAGAAATGTGTGGATTATATGCAGATAAAAGTATGGCTTTGAGCCTCAGTTTTGCAAAAGCTATGTTTATAAAAAGACATTTAAGTTCCCTTTATAAAATGACATAACTAATGCACATATTTCAGCACATGTTAGGAAGTATGTTACAAAATTATCCTGTGTGTCCCACAGTATATGTACACCAAATTGTATAGACCCTGTGAAGGTAATGTTATAAACACCTGTGCAGTTAATGCAGGTTGCCACGCATGAATTTGGGGCCTGTTTTATAAGTGAAGTATGTTATTTTAAGTTATTAAATAGAGGTGTAAAGATGTACCTCAATCTAGTCTCTACAATGCCCGCACCAAGATTTCTTTATTTAAAAGATTCATATTCTTCTCTTGGGTACTGGTACAAAAAAATCATTAAAAGGAATTAAATCGAGATTTCTTCAGAAACACCCAAGCTCCCACCCCTACAGACTGGCGACTGCCTAATGTATGTGGATAAATGCTCATTCATGCACATAAGGCCTTTAAAATAGGGACTTGTGTGCATAACTAGCACATACATTTTGGCACATCCTTTATAAAATCAGCCCCTATGTGTTAAAAAGCAGAACCATTTTGTTGAGGGAGTAGAAACACAGAAATGGTTTAAAGAAATGACCGTGTGAGAATTAAAACACTATAGTATAAAACTTACTGTTATCTTAAATTTAATTTTCTATGACGTTGCTTTGATCTAGTGAGTATTCCTTTTGAGTGGTGTTAGAAATTGATTTGATATCATGCTGTTGCCCTGCAACATGCACTGAACAAATTGATTTAGGAGTCAATGACTACTTTGCCTCTCTGGTATGGCTGACTGATATCCACATAGACGACAAATAAAGATATATAGACCTCCGTTCCTAATGACTGCAAATCTCCTCTCTTCATATCCTCTAAGGATATGAGAATTCTTACAGAAATGTAAGTGATTTGGATATTATTGACTTGATATATGAGCCAAATAACTGCACATGCTAAAAGAATTAGTAGTGGAACTAGCAATGCTAAGGACAATAACCACTGCAAAAGAAAAAAAAAAAAAAACCCTTACAGTCTGGGAGTGGTGTCTTTACTCATTAAACTAATTCGTAAAATGGGAAAAAAATTATTCATGAGACTACAGAACACAGACATATTTTAAAGAAAGTATCACAATATAGAAAAGTGCATGCCAATTGGAGAAATGGTTTTATTTGCATGCACGTTCATGACTGTATTCTTTCTTTGAAGCGTATGGGCAGTCTTTGTATACTGGAAGCAAAATGTCATAAATAACTGTAGGTGCTCAGACTAAAAAACCTTAGTGCAACACATTTACCATGCACTATTAAGGTATTTTTTGTGAACCACTTGTAAGAAGGTCAAAGGGCTTACTTACTAGGATGGTTCCATTGAGGCCAATTCAATGCTTAAAACTAAGATTATCCTCACTTGTGGAACAAATTAGTATAATATGCATCTGAGGCCTGGTTAGTTGGACCATGTAAAGATCCTGATATTCGTCTTTGGCAACTGTTTTTTTTATGGGTTTGGCAAAGCGCAAAAATTTAACACTAAGCTTACACAGGTGTTAAACTTTTACTAGGTGTACTTACTGCAGTGGAATCTCCCAATGTTAAAATGGCACCAAAAAAGAGAGGCAACCTGCTATGAAAAGGGATTACTTCCCCCCCCACTAGTGTACTCCCAATTGGAAAGTCCACACAATTGTACATACAATGCGAACCTACAGAATACGCAACTGCCCCACAGCCTCGCATAAGTAACCAGTTCACGCATGGAGGTCCTTTGAAAAGAGGGACCTGGTTGTGCATGCACCTTATAAAATTGGGCCCAAAAAAAATTTTTTTTTAATCGATCTCTTCATTTTATGTCCTCGTTGTTTAAAATCATTTTGACATGTTTATGTTTATTAAAACGTTGATATACCCGCCCAATACGGTAGCATCTGGGCCGGTTCCACACTACATTAAAATCAAATTAAAAGAGGAGCTGCGGAAAGGAGAGAAATAGATGGATGGGGAGAAACGCAATAAAATCAGACACGAAAAGAGCATGAGGACAGAGAACCGGCGGGGGGAACAAAGGTTTGGCGAACATAAGGGGAGAGGGGAGGAACACATCGACAATACAGAAGGGTGGAGAGAAAGAAGAGGAAATACAGGAGCGGCATGGTAGTACTAGGAAGGAGAAGGGGGACGGGAGCAGGAAGGGTGGAGATTAAATGCAGAACAGAATCAGATGAGTTTTCTAGTTTAGCTTTAAAGGACGGGTAGGGACGTTTCTAACTTGAAGGGAGTGAGGAAGTGAGTGTACCAAAGCTTCGGACCAAGAAAAAAGAAAGCTGAAGATCGGGGGGATTCTAAGTGAGCCTGGGAAGGGCAAGGGGGAAGAAATGACACAGTTGGCATGGATGGAAAGGAGGGACGATGCGGGGCAATGGAGGTGAACTTGATTTCCAAAATACAGGGGCGATACCAGAGTGGAGTAAACTGTGTACATAGATAAGGACTTTAAACTGAACCCGGACGGAACACAGGGAGCCAGTGAAAATGTATTAGCAAGGGGGGGTGGAATGTGATCGAAAATGTGAGGCAATGAGAGAGGACACGGACAGTTTACATAGGTTACATAGTAGGGATATTGAGGTGCTCATCGAGTAAGCTAAACCACATAAGGTTAGGTCATGGACATCAGTTTCATTAGGTTCCAAGATGAAATCTGTTAGAATACTGGTATGTCATATTTTGCAGAATGATGGTACACATGGGAAATGAAATTCGTGCTACTTAGTAACTCTCGGGAATACATGAAAATGGGCCTCACATAGCGTTGTAATTTTTTTTATTTTTGCCAACAGATAAAGTAAAATTTGGGAAAGGCTAATATTGCTTTTATTTCCATTTTATGTCTTCACTAACTAAGATGTCTCCAGCAAGGTTTCTTTTCTTTACTTTGACAGATTGTATATAGCTAATGGGCATGGGAGAATAATGACAACATTGAAGATATGGTTTTAAAATGTTAACCTAACATCAGCTGTTAACATTATCCCCACAGATCCTATAAAGCATTTTACAGGAAGATTAGTCAAACCTGTGAGAGCAGGCGCATTTTGAGCTGTGTTTCACTTGTAACCTGCACCATATGGGGTGTTAAGGACTTCTGGAGCACTTTTAGTCGTTTCCAAGGAATATTTTTTCAGACATAATTTCAGGTACAATACGTGATGTTATTTATTGCTAAAAAGAAGCCTACTATACATAGTAACATAGTCTACGAGTGAGGATTAAAGACCAGTCATACTTTCCTAAATTGATTTACAAATGCAAAATACTATCAAGCCCAGAAACACATTCTTCCTGTCTGATCTACAAATTCTTATTGGTGGAAGAAGAAATGGCTTAAAATTTTTAAAAAAAAATGGACCAAAGGCAGGGCAACCGTAGTACATTTTAATTCACTCACACATGAGTTCAAAAAGCACATATTTGGGACACAGGTTATCAACAAGAAAGCTATCCAAAGATCATCATCTCGGAAGATCAACAAGGTGTCCAGTCAACATGACAA